>VYZW01005966.1:0-17117 GCA_013401315.1 Balaeniceps rex | reverse complement strand
GCCCCGCCCCGCCCCGGCCCTGCGCAGCGCCGGGCACCGCGGCATCACGGCGAGCACCCAGGGCTGTCTCCCGCCGCCCCGAGCCCCCGAATCCCGCCCGGTAATGCCCCCCCGCTCGCCTTTCCTTCGGAAGCCGAGAGCCAGGGCGGAGTCCCTCATCCTCCGATAACATCTAAGGAAAATATAACACGATAAAACAACGGCTCAGCTCATAGAACTGGAATGTGATCTCTAGCTTTGACTGCAGTCTTAAGCCAATGCAACAATATTTTTTTTTAACCTAAAAAGGACTTAATTGTTCAGCTTAGGAGCAATCAATCATCCCTCACCCCCTTTCCTGCTTACAAAGCTGCTGCTCAGTGACTCACTTGTTTTGTCCGATGGCTTTTTGGACCTCTTCGGTCCATCATACACCTGCTTTCAGCTCCTGCAAGCTCATGCTCAGCGTTTCATTTCTTATTTTTAGTGACTGGGCCGTATTTTACTCTGCTCCTCTGCCTCCTGCCTTCCTCTCCCATACGTGATGCACATGGCAGCCCACGTCATTGAGGGACAGTGGGTCAGAAAGTCCTGCTCCTCCCCACTGAGCACGGCTTCTGTGGTACTGGAGAAAGAAGAACTTTCAGCCACTCCAGTCTTGAAGCACCCACAGTCATATCCGTTTAGCTAAAGGCAAATCTGCAAGGTGGAACCACTCTCCAGAGTGAGCTTTGAGGAACATCGCTCGGGTCCTTGTGCAGCCCTGGGTGAGATGAGATCCCAGCTGCTCTGATGGTGCTGAGCAGGCAGGTGATGTTTCCAAAATCACTGCAGAGCCAAGAACCACGTTTTTTTTCTGCATGACTGCAGTTCACCTGCCCAGGTGAGGCCATCTCCAGACCAGAGGCCGGGTCTGTGGGAAGCCTTAGAGGTGAAAAGCACTGTATCAATGTAAAATACTATTATTACTTGCTCTGGCATGTAAGCAGAGAAAGCACTGGGGGCTGTAGGCACGAATGCTACCACAAATGGTTGGAAAACAAAGTTTCCTCTTCTCCTTCCCCAGCTGTGTTTACACCAGAGGGACACTGTTTGTGGAAGCTGGCAGCAGGGGATTAGCTATGCCGGAGCCCTGCCCGCGGGGTCGGGGAGGGCTGGGCGCTCCTCCAGCCCTGCTCTGTCACAGCCACGCTGCTGCCCCAGCAAGGTGACATGAAACAGCCCAAGGGAGTGAGCAGCCCTGAAGGTGGGGGCTGCAACCTGCTGCTAGGCACTGCTTAGCACATGCAGAACATGCTGCACACTTGTTGCGCCACAGGGAAATGTCACCGGCATACCTTATTACTGCTCCCCAGCTTTGCCATGAAAGCAGTGATGGAATTTCTGCCCCAAAGCCAAGTAGGCATTGAGAAAACAGCAGTTTTTTCAGCTCGAATCCCAAGATCGTTTGGGTATGTGCACTGCAGTGGAGCCCGTGGGAAAAGCACAAGGCTTGGCTGGGGAGGAAAATTCACTGACATGTTCTCTTTTATTAAGTACCACCTTTCAGAGATGCCCTGACTGCATCCTTACTGTAGAGGTGAAAGCACGTTAGCCACAGTTAACTGGCAAAAATATTCTTTACAAAATAGTGACTGGCAGGGGAAAGTAACTGTTAGCTGCCAAGCACAGTGCCAGCACTGCTCAGGGCTTTCAGGAGCCTGTGGGATGGAGCAGCGCTGCGCCAGGCCCATGGGAAACCGGTGGGAATAAGCAGCAGGTATTTTCTGCACTAAAATTTGTGATTTCTGGAGTCTCCAAAAGGTAACATTGCTCCAGGCTCCCAAAGCTTTGCAAGCACTGAATTTGGGTAAAACTTCCCTGGGTGTGCACAGAGGGTCTCAGCAGAAATAAAATGCTTGAGTGTGCAAATTAGCAACTGGGTGCGAAGCTGTCCCTCGGCAAGGTGAGCTCTGGCTCACATGGACAATTTCACCTCCACATCATGGGCTTTTTCAGCAGCCACTTGAAAAACATCTATCTTGCCTGGAGAATGTCCCACAGCATCACATGTTTGAGGTCGGACTTCTGCTTCAGAGCAGCTATAGCATAAACGGTCCCCATGTGAATACACAGTGCTGTCTAATAGTCTTCTGTTGGCACAGCCTTGCTCGATGGGTCACCTACACTGGGAGGACAGAGGTCACTTAGAGCCTTTCTTTGAGATTAAAGGAAATTACAAGGTAAAAATAGCACATGGGTAATTTTCTGCTGGTTGTTAGCGAAGGTCAGAAAGAGGCAAATGGAGCTGAACTGGCACCATCAACTGGGAATGGTGCAGTAAGGGTTTTTTGATGGTTTTTTCCTGCTTAGCAAATACACGCGTGCTGCAGACTCAGCTTTTTCTGGGAGTATCAACACCAGGACCGCATAGAGCATTCATTGCACGCAACTGTGTTGCAGAGCCTTAGAAATAAGGCTTGGGGTTGGGCTGACTTTAATTGACCTGACCCTGATCCACTTTATCCATCTTTACCACTGGCTTAATTGGGTGGTTGCAACAACTGCTGTACTGTTGATATTAAATGAATGTTTTCCTACAGAGAACACCACATCTCTCTGCAGGCAGAAGGCTCAAGAAGAACAAGAGTCTGTTATTTAATGGTTGATGGCAACTTCCCACCTAGGAAGCCAGACGGGCACGGACAGGGACCTCTGTTCCACCCAAACCCTTCCTTGGATGTGTCAGACCTCATTTGCGTTCCCTTCCATTTTGGTCATGCCTTTAAGTTTACATGTAAAGACAGACAGCCCTGGTGTCTGAACCAGTGCTGGGTTCAGCTTCAAGGAACAGTGCTTTTGAAGTGGAGAAGAGACCAAACCCCTCTGTCCCTTCAACATGACAAATGGCCTCCAGAGCCTTGCTGTCAGGAATAGAAAGCAAACCACAGCTTGGGGGGACAACACAGTTATGAAGGGCCCCAGTGTGATTTTGCTCACTCAATTCACATCGCTTCCCCAAGTTCAGAGCCTCTCCTGGCCTCTGCAACCAGAAGGAGAGGCAGTCCCAGGCGGGAGGATGCACATCTGGGCAGTTGCAGTAGCACCAGGCACCCCAGGCTGCATCACCACACGTGAAAGCCACCACAGGCTAGCAGGGAGGGTAAGAGGGACAGGGACACTTCTCATGCTTGGGGTGGTCTGGCCAAGCACAAGGCACCACATCAGGATGCTCTTGGGCCATCCCTGGGGGAAGGGACTGCTCATCTGCACAGCCTGCCCATGGATCTGGTCTCTGCTGTTGATTTTTTTGTACTTTCAGGAAAATCCCAGGCAGCAAAGCAGGGGTAAAGCTGATCTTGGAAGATATTCCAATGCTTATTTCTGAGGGGTTATATTAAAACCTGCTCCCTTTCTCTTGCCCCCACAGGTTAAGACCAGCTATGTGTCAGGGTTACTGACACCCACAAACAACTTTCCAAAAATACTAAAAAATGTGCTTATGCTGGGCTTAGATTTTCAAGGAAAAAAGCACTTCTCTGGGTTTGGGTTTGTTTTAAACCAGATACCAAAGAGTGTAACACACTCCAGCCCATTGTAAGTGGCTAAGAGCAGAAAAAGTGTTTAGATTTATTCTACCAGTAAGGGATTATAAACGCTGATATCCTGTATAAACACAGCATACAGCTATACTGGTCATTTTTGCAAGAGTGGACGCTCTCAGCCCAAACACCCATTGCTTCTGCAAAATTTTTGTTTTTGAGACAAAGCCCTAACTTATCTCAGCGTTTTCCATTTAACTTCTGCAGCTTCCCCACAGGACAGGGAAAACCTCTGCCCCAGGGCAAGCCATCTCCAGTCCCCATGCTAGAGTCACTGGTGGGGACTCAGTTGCATCCTGCTTGGATCCTGTTGGGGATCACAGGACCCTGTGGTCAATGGGAAAGGCAAAAACCCAGCTGAAGAGCCACCCTGCTCCCTGAAGAGATTTCATTTCCCCTCTGCTCTTGAAGGAGCTGGAAGCAGCTCCAACACTGGCCTCTGAAAGCAGAAGCAGCTCCTGCACTGCACCATGGTCCCAGGCAGGCTTTCCCCCAGCTCTCCATCAGCAGGGAGTGGGTGACAGGCATTTCCTAAGGATATTCATGCAACTGCAGCCCCAAGAACGTTAGGGCAACCACAGAGCACCACCAAGCAGCCCCTCAGAGGGCTGATGGCTACCTGGGTACACCCGAGAGCTGTCACTGGGCAGACCTCGCTGGGGGCTCCTGCCTGGCACTGCTTCCAAGGAAACCACAACCCTCACACCGCTAAATGCAACACTAGCCTGAAAATAGAAAGACCTATTAACCTCCACAGTGGACTCCCCCCCCGCCCCAAGATATACCCTAGGGTACGGATGAGGCTATCCTGTAAACAGGTTGCATTTTCCCATTTCAGTGCATTTTTGAGCAGCACAGAAATGCACACCCAGCTGATGACAACACGCCCAGCGCAGGTGCCCGGGTGCACAGACACATCCCAGGATGGAGCCACCAGCAGAGCCACATGGGCCGTTGCAAGCCTGCCATGCTGATCCCCTAATCGGATTAAGACTGTGACATGGAGGGCCAATTCGCACCGAGCATCAGGCCATGCTTAATGCATTTCAACCTATTCTGAACATCTCCTGCACCAGAAGGGATCCTTGCATTGAGCTATGGGGACATGAGGCCTCTCCAGGACCCACAGGACATTGATATAGCACAGCTTTAAAGGTGATAGAGCAGAGAAGAGGCAGAGAAATACAGTGCCACTGCTTTGGGTTGTGAAAAAGAGCAGCGGTCTGGATCTGGCAGTGTTTCAGACCTGGAAATGCCTCAAAAGCCCACCCTGGAAGCTGTGGGTTACCCAAGGATAAAGGCAGCCCTGTTCTTACCCAGCTCTTCAGATCACAGGGTGCAGACAGACCCAGTGCCCACAGGCAAGAAGAGCACACAGTGCCCACAGCGCAGGGCAGCTTCACCTTGGCAGGAGCACCACCCTTCCCTCTGCCCTACCTGCTTTGCCAACCTGTTTCACAGTATTAAAATCAAGTGTGCAAGTTCAAGACCAAGGGTAATACCACCGCAAATGGAAACAGGGTTCACATTGCCATGCCATGGAGGTGAGGTGCAGACAACTCGTCTCCTAGGCCCTTGGGCTCCAGCTGCCCTTTGATTCCTCCTGTGGGTAAAGAGAAGGAGCCTACTCCATCCTGCGGAAAGATGGGGCCCTGTCCCTCTTGTGCCAGCGCTGTCAAGAGAAGGAGCTGAGAAAAGTCTGAACCAGCTGCAGCAGCTAAGACAGAAACCTCACTGGGATGTGACCTCTTCTCTTAAGGCCAATATCATTATCAGCCAAGGTCATCCTGAGGAGGCCAGGAGATAAGGGTGGGGGGGTACAAGGCTTCGCTGGCCAAGCATGCTGGAAGAAACCCACCACCTTCACCACAATGGATGATGCCTCAGGCACTGGAGGAAGGCTTTGCTACCAAGGAATTATTGAACCTTATGCTACTTGCAGGACTGGAGTCACCTTCCCACCAGTAGCTGGTTGGGATGATGAGAGGTTTCCCCCTCCTGCCCCGCTGCCTGCATCAGTGCCCAGAGACCTCCACCATGTGGGACAGGAGACCCTCCGGGTGCCTGCGCCCCAGGGGAGCCCAACCCAGGCACACACCAGTCCCTCCCTGCCCTGCCCCCGATTTTCACAAAGGGAAACCCAGAGAGAAGAGTGGGATGTGAACCAGGCATACTCCAGCAGGTCCCAGTGGGTGCCCACACCATGCTGGGGCAGGTCCCAGTGCAGCTCTGTCCAATTCCCAGCAATAAGGAGGTAGGTTCCTTGCCAGGGCATGTTCCCCTGTTATGTTATTCCTTAAATAAACACACTCCCTATTGAAGGCACTGGGTGTAACAGAGCTGGGACTCAGCACCGCAGCTCTGCCGCCCTGAGCAATGCCTTTCGGGAGCGCTCAGAGGAGCCAAGGGGTGAGGCAGGGCAGAGCCATCCGCGCCATTTTGCAGGAGGGGGAACCATCCTGCTGGGATGGGGCGGGGATTAGGCCCTTCTCGCCCTGCTGAGGTCGCTGCCTTCCTTGTAGACACCATGCACGAACAGAGACCAAGATTTGCACCCAGATTCAGCCCAGCCTGGCACAATGTGCTTCTCCTGAGGATTTTTAGCACCATCTCAAAAGGCACAGCTCACCTGCAGTATCAAAACCTCCGCAGGAGCCACAGCACGGTGTCCAGGCTGGGGCTGGAACACGATCCCAATGCCCCACTCAGACCTACCTGACCTCTCCTGCAGAGCTGGACTAGCCCTTCAGGGCCCGGCTCAGAGCACCCCGAGCCAGCAGTGCAGCCCATCGCACTGGGCCCTGCCGGGGAGGAGCGGAGGGAAGTGGGCCAAGCCCCATCCGGACCGACTCCCCCCCACACCCCTTCCTGCAGCACTTCTTTTGAGGAAATTCCACATCAAGAGAGTTGCCCTGCTCTTGCGAGGGGGTCATTGAGCAGAACAACGCAGATACAGCTCCCAAGGCTAAGCAGAAGCCCAGCTGTGGCCAATTAACACATGCCTCTATTCAAATCCACTTTTTGAACGAGGCCCAGGGTACACGTGGGCTGACACCTCTGATTTTACCTCTGCAAGGCAGGGCCCAGGGAGCCAAGGCTTGTGCAGTTTTACACATACGCAAAGCTCTGCAGCCCCAAACGCACAGTGCTTCCCCAGCTATTCCTCCTGTTATCCAGGGCTGTGTTGGGAGCAGATTTCCATCCTCACAGGCCACTCCATCCATGAAGGAGCTATATCAGGTTTCACACCCTGTCCCATGGCCAACCACTGTCTAAAAGTTGCAGAGTCACTGCACTGGGGCAGAGTAACAAGGATCCCAAATGAAACGTCTGGTCAGGGTGGCGTACACACACCCAGCAGCTGTGACCAGCAGCAACAAGCTTCTCCAGCCCCAGAGGAGATTCTGCGTGCTCGGGGTTTAGCTGCACGTGTTGCACTGGGGGGGCTGAGCTGCCCTCCAGCCCCCAGCGTAAGCCAGGTAATTAGATTACAAGCGCTGGGCCAAACACTGCCACCCGGGCCACTAAAGGACAGAGGGGAACTGAGGACAGCATGTCTCAGAAGGGCTGTGATGCCTCAGGTCAGCACCACGCACCCCCATCTTCACTGCAATGGCAAAAAAAGAGAAGAAAGGGAGAACACTTTTGCCAAATCCGACCTTCTTAGAGATACTTTGGTTGGGACTGAGCAGCAGAAAGCAACAGCATAATATTGCCCCCCTCAGACTCTTTCTAATATCACAGCCTCAGCTCATGAGCAGGATGCTGTCACAGCAGGAAAAGCCCTATCTCCCCAGCCCACAGCACAGCTCCCCTGCCCAGGGCAGGCAGGGCCCAAGGGGGATGTGGGGGCTCCCAGCTCCTACTGAACCCGATGCCACGTCTCACCTCTCCACAGGGTGCCACCTTCTGGAGCCTGGTTTGTTTGGTTTTTCCCCCAGGGATCCACAGGATCAGCTTTGTGCTTCTTCAGGGGTTTTAACTGAGCTCTCAGCCCTTCACCGCACAGTGATTTGGGGTGGGACTGGGGGAAGAGGGAGGGGAGCGGGTCTGGTCAGCTGCTGCAGGGATGTAGGAGCCGCTGCATGGGACAGGTCACACATGGGGAGGGGCTGCCTGCAGGGTGCCTCAGCACCAGGAGGGAGAGGGCATCCCCTTTGTCTGAAACCCCACCACATCAGGGATCTAATGCTGGGTTATTCCACTAGTACAGGCTCTGACCAAACCATCCTGCTTGGGCTGTAGCACAGCAGTACCAGAGCTGAAGGGGGTCCCTGGTCTTCTCAGACCAGAGCTAAAGAGTCCACTGTTGTCCCATACCTTCATCTTCATCCCAGTCCAGGCCAGACATTTGGATCTGTGCCCAAAACCAGGTGTTGGGCCAGCAAGGGAAGCAGCACAGACCCAGAGGTGGCAGCCAAGTCCAACCAAGAGCCACAGATCATAAGGCAATATCACAGTGATGAGGCAGGTCCCAAGGCAAGCCAGGAAGTCAGTCTACCCATCGGGGCTATGATGAGGTCCAGGAGCACCAGCCAGGTCCATAGTGATGGGGCAGGGCTGACAACAAGCCAGGAAGATAGTCAGCAGGTTGAGACCAAACACCTCATAGCCAAGCATAGACTGTAGCTGAGCTGGAGCCCAGCACTCCTCCAGCACAGCTCAGGAAGAGCCTGATGCCCTGGGCTGAGCTTAAATAGAGCTCCTGGGCCCATGGGTGTGGGGTCACGTGAGGCTGGTCAGGGCCATTAAAGCCCATTAGTGCTCTCAGGGCTCTGATGCTTGCAGTATCATGTCCTGCAAAGCAAAGCTGGGGGATCTGCCACCTGTGGAGCTGTTAAACTTGGCAGACAGCAGGGTTTGGTCCTGGCACTGGTCCATCCCTGCCTGTAGGTGGTTTTGAGTGAAAAAGGAGCTATTTTCATGCCCAGAGAGCAGTAACTTAAATTGTCCTCCCTGGTCCCAGCTCAAGGCTGCCATCCTAGGATGCCCAGATCACCCACCTTGCAGTGCCAGCTAGGGTTTGGCTGATCCCAAACAGGGTCACAGCAGTCACACGTGGGGTCCTGGTCCCAGGGGAAGTTCACTCCTCAAACTGAGCTTGCAGATCACCAGCAGAAATATCAATGCTAGGGGCTACTAAAAGGAGAAATAGCAGGGAGAGAAAGGCAGGTGAAGGGGAGAAGAAGCAGAGGGAGAAGGGGAACAGCCAGGTGCTCCCACCCATCTGCCCAGTGCTGGCTCCCAGCAGGGATGGTGCTGCTGGGGTATATGGGGGGCTGCCTGGCTGCTGCCCTGGAGAAAGGTGGCTGCAAGCCCCAGGGCAGACAGGGCACAGCCTCCTGCTTGAGCGAAAAATGTTTGCAAACTGATCCTCACTGTGTCGAGCTGGAAATTTCTGGAGACACTTTAATTCATCTAATCCAGGGCCCTGACCCAATTAATATTCTACAGGATCTCCTGGAGCTCTTGTTTTGTTCTGTTCTTGGCTTCAAGGGCTGCAGAAGAAATTGAAAACAGATTATTGGGAAGAAAACAGCTTCAATTTTTAGACAGCTGTCTCTAGTGAAGTTGGCTTCATTTCCAATCATTCCCCAAGCATGATGCAAGTCTGGCTATAAAAAGTTTTTCCCCAGTGGCAGCAGAAAGGCGTTGCTTAAAAGCAAAAGGAAAACATCCAGGAACGGTGCTGAGCAAAGAAAGAACAGGCTCACGCCTCCAGCACCCGTGGGCACAATGTTATGATAAACCCGTGTGGGCACCCAGCGAAGGGGCACGGGAAGGCACGCTGGGGGGCAGGGCGGGGGGCCCGGGGCAGGGATGCTGGAGGGAGATGCGGGGCAGGCGTGCAGCCCCTCACCTGCGCCCGGCGGAGCCCGGGCAGAGCGGCCGCGAGAGGGAGGCAGAGCCCATGCGCTGCTGCAGGGCCGGGAGTGCCGAGCCGGGGGGGTGCGGATCCGGGGGTGCGGGGCCGGGGTGTGCGGGGCTGCAGGGCTGCAGCACCGCCACCACCCCCTCCATCCCAGACCGCGGCTCCAGCCCCTCCCGGAGCAGGGGCGATGCGGGGCGATGGACCCCGGTTCAGCAGGGGAGAACATGCGCTGCGGGAAGGCCAGCCACTTCTGGTGGTACCTGAGCGAGATCGCTGCCCACTGCCCCAGGGGCCTTCGGTTCGTCTGCTAGGCCTGGCTGGGGAAAAGAAGATGAGCATTTGAATACACAAGTTAAGGCTAAAGTCCTTTCAAAGGGCTATTTTCTCCTCTGGCATCAACCCAGATGCCAAGGCTGTGTCCCATTGCCCGTTCACACCAAAGACATCAGTTGTGGATGGGATATCTTGCAGGTCAGCAGCAGGACCGGGCAGAGGGGAAAGCCTGGGAAGTCTCTGCGGTTCAGCTCCCATCTGTAAATCAGGGGCAGCCACCCTGCTGTGCCTTACAGAGGGACTGTGCAGATACAATGCATTAAGCAGGGGAGGAGCTCTCAGGGATGAGCTGTCAGTCCCCATGGCTGTATATCCGTCCTCTGTCAATGGTGCAGGTTCGTCCCGTTAACACCGTGACAGGTTGCTGACCAGCACCAGGTGGGGTCAGGATCCCATTCCCACCACAGGCTTGGTGCCCAAATGGGCCCCAAAAGCAGTCAGCAAGCCCCCAGTGAAACCCCGTCAGTAGAGGGGTGTCCTGTTAGCAGCCAGGAATGATCCGCCAGCCCAGGACATTGTCACACTCTGCAAATCAATGTCCCCTTTGGATACTGCTGACACACTGCAGCTGAAAGACCTGAACATTCGCTGACAGCAAAGAGACTGGGTGCTAGCAGGACCAAACACGCCTGGCAGAGAAGAGGCAGCTGAAAAGCTGCAGAAGAGGTGTGCTGGATACCAGGGGCCGGGGCTATGCCAGGGCCAGAAAAGCAGCTGGAGGGGGGAAGGAAACTCGGGAAGCTTCTAGCGGAGGTGTTTTTAAAATCACGTCATGCCAGGTTCAAGTGCGGACTTTCCAGTGATACACAGGAGAACTGGCTCTGTGATACACAAGTGGCCCAGACAGTGACTCATGATAGTGAGGTGACATTTTAAACATCTAATTTCCAGCTAACTGAAGACATTTGAAAGAACAACCTGATGCCAACCTGGTAAGTTGTCACCGTGTGGAAAACCACTCCTTGCAAAAATCAGCCTTTTGGGGAGATGCTGCACAGAGGGTGGCACCTGCAGCACAGTGGAGCGGGTCCCCCGGCACTGCCAGTGCGCTCTGGTGCTCTGCCAGGCCAGTGCCAGCAACGCTCCCGGCCAGCACTTGTCTGCCTCGTGGCTTTCCAAGACAGACCAAGAGCCCAGGGCTGCCCGCCCGCCCCCTTCACCAACTCGAGAAAGGAACGGGGAGGGCAGAGGAATGCAAACCAGGCCAGAGGACTCATTCATCCTCCCCGCTCCCGGCTTTGGAGCGTTCCAGGCAGCCTTACTACAATGCAGCGTTTTGTGCGCTGCAATCCATCCATACACACGCTCGCCTCTCATCCTCTGCCAGGACTTACTCTCCCGAGGCACCTACAGCTGAGTCTGTAATAAATCAGGCAGCAGCCTCCATCCAAGACACGCACACCCCGGTTTGCTCTGCTGGAAAATGAGCGCCTAGCTTTTCATCTGAACACCTGCAGCAGGCAGGCAGCCGCGCTGACCTGGGGTGCGGTTATCACCTCCTGAATGAAAGGCACATTGCTGTTCAGACACCACCTCCCCAGTCAGTTTGCTGCACTCTGGCATTTTTTTTTTTCCCCCCATACAGGGCAGGGACCTGCCTTCCACATCCTGATCTCTCAAGCTCTGGATGCCCTGGTCTGGCTTAGTGCTGCCCAAGTGAGTTTAAATCCATCAGCCTCTGAATTCAGTGGTGCAGGTGCTGAGCGTGGCCATTGCTCTCTAATGAGCTGGTGAGAGTCTGGCAGCAAAATCCTCCCAGTGCATTGACGGAGGCTGGGAGGGAGACCTGGGAACAGACACATGCAGGGGCATGGTGGAGGGATGTGCTCCTGCCCAGCCACAGGCATCTGGAGAAATGTCTCCAGTGGGAGACATTGGTGCAGGGGGATTTTGCCCAGGGCTCCTGCAGTAGCACACTGGCAGATCCAGCCCTGGGCACAAGCATGGCTCTGCCAGCCTCAGGAGGAAGAGTAGCAGTGGTGCTTGGAGCCGGCTCACTGCACTGAGATGCTTGGGAAAGTCAGGAGAGTGACTACATCCAGGACACGGGGTGCAGGAGGGCGGCCACACTCCCAGAGACACCCAGCGAGAGTGGCCAGGTCCCCGGTGGCTGGGTCAGTGCATGGTCCCACTGCACGGAGCCTGCGGGGACAGCTGCCCGAGGTGGGGAGCTCACAGCCTCAAGCTCCCTGCGCTGCACAGGGGGCATGGCCCCGCTTGGGGAAGCTGGAGCCGAGGCCAAACCCATCTGGCTTTACTTTGCATGCTGCTGAGGTCTTTTTTGTTGGGTTTATTTTCATGCAGATCCCCAGAACACAGAGACAGGCAGGAAAGCAAGAGCTGAAAGCAAACAGGAAAAAGGCAGGTTCCCTCCACTTCTATTTTTAACACTGCAAACAGCATTAGTGTCATTATATTTAGAAAAAAAAAATTCGGAGCATTTCCTGCCTCCCCTTTCCATACCTTCAGCTATTTCCTTGCAGATGTTTCCAGGGGCCAGGGCTCAGAGGCAGGAGGAGAGAGGCCAGGCTCTCACCCCGCAGACCAGCCCAGGGAGGGAAAGGTCCTGGAAGAGGAAAGACGGCTCGAAGCAGGTGCCCGTGGCTCTGCGTGGGGACAGGGATGACAACCGGGCTGTGGAGGACATGGCCAGGTCCAAGCAGAAGCTGCATGTCACCGCAGAACCTTCAAGCTGCCTCTCCATGAGTTGTAGCACCTTTGGTGCCATCAAAGGTGGCACAAGAGTGAGTACAATGCAGGGGAAGGCACAGTGGCACTGTCATGGCACAGGTTTAGGGGAGAGAGGTTGTGGCAGCTGAGGCTGGAGGCACGGCTCTGCCGAGGGTCCCTGGGTTGAGCAGAGCATCCCTGGGCCAAGCTGCTGGAGAAGGGAGCTGGTCTGCAACAGAGGTTGCACCGCCGGTCTCCTTTCATGCCCAGCACCACCTCTGTGATGGGAATCACACGCGGGACTGGTGAACAGTGGCAGCAGCAAAGCGAGATCTCAAAGCCAGGGTTGCATGTAGAGGGTGGTTGACGTCCGTTGGAGCCAGAGCCTCTGCACTTGTCGATTCTCTGCTCACACGTACCAGGCTGGCTTGGCTTCGCCTGCGCAGCTTGGAGGATCTTCCCCTTTGCTTTGACAGCTCTCGGCTCATTGCCTCGCACTCAAGGATTGCGGTTTGCAAAGTGTTTGTGTTTAATTCTTATACAGACGATCCAGAGCATGTTTTCTGGATGGCAGGCCAGCGGAGTGGCTTCGCCTGCGCAGGCGGCAGACCACATCTCAGCAGGACCGGGGGATGTAAAGAAAACCGGGGTTTGAATGTGGTCAGCTTCTGGTGGTGGAGAGTGCAGCCAACTGCTGGGGAAATGGCTCTCCTAATGCCAACCACACTGTGCTAGATGTGGTTTCCAGCAAAATCACAGCACGGGGAGACCAGGATTTCTTCATGTGGCCTGGGGAGCTCCCTGCCCCAGGAAGGAGACGGAGATAACGTCAGAAATGCAGCATGGACAGCATACATGGCAGCCAAAAGCACCTCAAAACATCCCCTGCAGCCTGGGCCATTAGCGAGGGCTGAAGAGCAGCCCGGCTGCCCCATGCACACACAGCTCTCCGTGCTCTAGGTTGCTGCCTTGGCAGTACCTGTAAGAGATGTCATCCTTAATCGGACTCAGCCAGAGCAGGGAGAGCAGACGTCTGTCCTGGCCCACAGTGCCATGGCTTCTGGGCTGCGTTTCCCGTCCTGGAGTTTGGTCCACGAGAGCAGCTGCCTCCTGAGATGCTCCTCTGGGGCTCTGGCTGACTTTAACAAGAGAGGGAAGTCTGGCCGGGAGCAGCACCTGGAACAAGCCGAGCCGCAGTCAGGCTGCCATCGCCAGCCCTGGGCAGCCAGGTGCAGCCAGTCCCATCAGTCAAACACTCCCTTTCTGTATTTCCCTCCCCAAAGCCCTGCAGCAGGTGGAAACCCAACCCCAAAGGGTCTTGATTTGAGGACTGCATGAAGGATGCTCCGCAATTCCCAGTACAGCCCAGCCCACCCCAGTTCCCAGCATGGCTAAGAGCAGGAGGCAGTCCTGCTGCAGCTCCACCATGAGCCGCACGGCTTTTGCCCAGGGTGGAGGTGATGGCTGCGGGCAAGAACCTTGCTCTGGTGAGCCCCGGCAGGAGCTCCTGCAGCTGGGGCTGCGGGGATCTGGGCTGCCGTCAAGGCACACATAGTTTTCACGACACCGCCCTGCCCGCCTCACCGAGATGTCTCTGCAGATGGTCCCAGAGGTCTGCAGCCAGCTTGGTGGGGCAGCAGTGCTGTGATGCTTGGCAGGCTCCCCTCGCCCCGGACTGTCCGAGCTCTCAAAGGGAGCTCACCAGCAGGCTCCTTGGAGGAGCCGTTCCCAGTGGTGCAGTCGGAGCCAGGGAGGTGCCGATCTCTGTGCCAGAAACAGAACTGGACCGGTTATGCAAGTGAAAAAGGCAATCCGTGGCAAAGGAGACCAGCCCAGAATGAGCAGATGCTAATCCAGAACCTGACACATCCCAGTGAGTCACAAGTCATGGACAGGCTTTTTTTCCTTCTTCCCCCCCCCGCCCCCTTTTTTAAGAAAATCATCAAAAAACTTCAATCAGAAAAGGAAAAACTTCCAGAAAAGTCTCTCTTTCCATGGCTGGGAGGGCTGCAGGTGCAGGGACCCCATGCAGGCAGGGCTTGCACGGCTGAAAGCCAACTGAGTCCCATTAAATAAGAATCGGGGAGTTTTCCTGCAACTGCTAATCAAGCATCTCCTGGGAGCGAGGTGCGGTGGCTGCAGTGCAACAGCATCAGGTGGTGGCTGTGACTCGCAGCCTCACTCTGCCAAGAGTGATGGAGCTGTCACTGCAGAAGACAGAGACATCACCTTGTTTGATGGGCAGCAGCAGCTCAGAGCCTGCAGAGCAGCTCAAGCAGGAGCTTGACCTCACCACTCACTGCTCCATCTCCTCCTGCCCCGTGGTGCCAGGGCACAGGTAGCTCCCAGCCCAGGGGCTCCATTCATCTTCCTTTCCTATTTCTGCCTCTCTGCCACGGGTGTTTCTGGGGCCGCTCCCTGAGAAGAAGCCTGGGTGGTGGGACACCTTCATGTGGGGTTTTGCAGTCTCCCTGGGGAACAGCAGGACAAAAATGAGACTGTCACAGCCCTTCTTCCCTTTCCTCAGCACATCAGGGAAACCACCAGTCCACAGGAGATCCCCATGCCCCAGGACACCACCCCCAGCCTCTGCTTGCTTTCTCAGGAGGAAATTCCTGCCACCTCCAGATGGCCACAGGCACCAGCTTCATGGGGACTTGCTGCAGGGGATCTCCCAGGCTGTGCTTCCTCCTCCTGATCTGCTTTTGTGGGTGTAGTTCCCCAAGACATAGCCATGCCCTTGAGAAGGAAGTATCTTTCCCCTGCAGATTGACACCACGCTTGACACAGCTTGGGCTCAGCCAGCATGAGGTCTGAGGACACCGTCCCCTCCAGCTCTGTCCCTGCAGTCCTGCAGGTCTCCAGCTCCCCCGCAGTGTCCATGCAGACCCCCTGCCCGGGCTCCGCTGGGTGCCAGCCTACCGAAACCTCCCCATACCGTGGGGGCCAGCATAAGCCAGCCTGGCTGTAAAGGGCCAGTCTTGGCTCTTGCTTTGAGCTCAGAGCACAAAAGAAGCCCAGGCAAGCAGGCTGGTTGCTTTTAATTAGACTCAGGACCTGCGTGAAGCAGCCACCTCCCTGTTCCTTCGTGGGGGATTCTCGTTAGGGGCCACCTGTTTGCAATTAGCAAGTTGCTGCTCTCCCACCTCCCACGGCAGCAGGTCACCCTCCCCTGTGGGCAGCCTGACAGCTGGGCGAGAGCGCGCCCAGCCAAACACCTTTTACAAATCATTCTGCATAGTTCGCATTCTCGGCCGATTTATGAGCGTTTTAGCTCCTCATATTGATCAGGGCTGGAGCCGAAGTAATTACATTCATCAGAAATAATTTCCCCTGATTTTGAGTCATATTTGAGCTGGTGCCCACCTCCTCCACTCACCCCTCGACACAGGCAGCTCACTTTGCTTGCTGGTACATACTTTCCAGGCGACATCGTTGCTTTCATAACCATGGTGAGACGGAGAGGTTTGTTTTTCTCAACTGGATCCCACACACACACTGAAGGTTTCAGTCGTGTCTTTATTGACTTGGCTGGGGATGTGGACAAGAGGAGGTGGTTTATGTGAAATGCATGCTTGGGAGATGTCTCCAGATGTCTCTGGCATTGGGAGGAGGCATAGGGGAGGGCTGGGGGCCTGAGACCCCCCTGCACATGGAGGCATCACCAGCCTCAGTCTTTCTAGTCTTGCTCAGGAGATGGAGAGCAAGCCCAGCCCTTGTTTTATTCCCTGGGGTGGAGGTAGGAAGCAGGACTCACCCCCAAAGCCTTTGGCACAAGCCCTTGGGAGTAGCAGCAGGTCCCCTTGCCAACTGGTTTTGGGTGGTGACCAGTCATTTGGGTTTTTTAAGTGCTGGGTGTGAACAAAGCACTGGTGCAAGACAGGTGAACTGGCAGGTCTTCAGTCCTCCCCAGACCAGCCCACTGTGCTGAGCCCTGCTAACGTGCCCAATGCCTAAGCTGAAAGACCCTTCCCTGCACGAGCCAGACTCCTTCCAATCAACAAGGGTGCTAAGAAGTGCTGCACAAGGTCTTTGGGAAGGTTCCAGCAACAACCAGGAGTTTGCAAGGAAGCTGTGCAGAGCATCCGCTGGAGAGATGCCAGCCGGGGAGGGTTATCTTTGCCCCAGGTCACTGTGTCCTCCTCAGCACCGTCCTGTCCCAACACCGTCACCCTCCCTTCCCTGCACACAGTCCCAGCATCCTGGATCCACCAGCGCCCTGAGCTGCTCTGGCTCACAGTGCTCCTGCTGATGGTGAGCCAAGACCAGCCCTGGGGATGTGAAGGGCTACAACATTTGGGAACAGACACAACCCATGTCACCCAAACCTCTACCAGCACAACCCAATTCTGAGGCACAACACTAGCTGCTGCATGGGTGCAGCACTTGCATCCTCAAAGGTCTTCCCACAGTCACCGAAAACAGGGCTGGAGGGAAACACAGACATCACCTAACCTCTCCCTCTCTAAAGCAGATCTGGCTGCAGTTACAAGGTGAGTTTGGTGAGACCTAAAAGCGTCACCAGCTGTACTTTAATGCATGCCTCAACGTGCAGCCTATTTGATGCTGCAAGGCAACTGCTTGAGAACACATAGCACACTCGAGCAAGACAAGAACGGAAGGAAAAACACTGCCTATTTTAGCCTGCAACCACAAGAAAAATGGAGATAGTCAAAAAAAAA
>VYZW01005958.1:8283-20199 GCA_013401315.1 Balaeniceps rex | reverse complement strand
TGTTCTCATGTGTGAGCTTACAATCTGTTAGTCTCAAAATATATCTGCAAACCCACAGGCCCACCTTCCTGACAGCTGCTCGAACAACAGAGTGGAGGAGCAGAGAAAAAACTCTGCAGTGCCACCCGCCCAGCAATTCTAAAAAGCTTGGTGAGTTACTCATACAATCCAGAAATGCCAGACAGGGCGGGAGGGAGGACGGAGGCAGTGGGGGAGAGAAGGCTCTTAAAGTGCAACATTTGCAGCACATGCTCGAAAACTAAAGGGGGCAATTAGTATAATGGGTTTGAAATCATTTCAGCACAGTCCTAAAGACAAAAGAAAAATTGTCCTTCAGAAATGGGGCTTTATTGTTCAGACAAGTATAGAGATGAACAATGAATTCTATCAGTTTTGGAGGCAACATTCTTTCTCCTTCATACCGGACCATACATTATTAATGAGCACTATTTTCGAGTGAGAAAGAACTGTTTGAAAAGCATTAACATAGTCTATTGGATGTGATTGACACTGTCATCCCTTTCATTTTGCTGTTGGCAAGAGGCATCCCTGTAGATTTATGTGCATCTGGACATTACTAATATTCTCCTTGTTATGCACTCTGGGCAGCTGTGATATGGAAATTTTTAGCACGGTTTTTAGGGGGGGAGTTTACTGTTGTTATGTGCACAAAAAAGGAATAATTTTTTTCTCTGAGATTTTATCAGCCAAAAATATTTAATGCCTGGTTCCTTAATAACTCTAATCTGTTTTCAATATGTGCACTTTTTAAAGGAATTTCATCAAGATTACACGGATCTTCCAGATATTTCCAGTGACTCTTTTCCAGACAGACAGTTTAGTTTCTGAGACTTGTGTCTATTCGTCCTGCTTCTATTTTAACCTCCAGTTCTCCAACTTGATTGCATTTTTAATTGGGTTGGTGCATCAAGGACTGCAACTAGCGTCTGCCTGCTGTTTAGAACCACCAAACCTCTTCTGATTTGCGTGTGTAACGGCTTTTAATGACAACAATTAAGACCAGTAAAATTAAGAACCACTGAAACAACGCATCTAAATGACATACAAAACAAAATTACCAGAGGTTATGGGTTTTTTTCCAAGGTAATGCTTTTTATATTTGTTTTATACATAGATTTAGGATAATTTTAGTTTCTCAGGCCATATAAGAACGTAAGTCACCATTTTATATAGACGAATATTGTAATGTATAGCAAAGAAGAGAAGAAAAACCTACATAACAGGGTGAAGACTAATACTAAACATGAATGATCACGTAGACATTGCATGAAAAGAAAAGTTACCAATATGGAGGTTTAGTTTCTAATCTAGAATTTTTAGTGTTAGCTTTTATATATCTATATACGAGTATATAAAAGGTATAGATACATGCATTTAAATATTTTATTCATGGGGCTTAATTATCATTTTGGCTATAATTTTTGAACCTCTTTTGCTACCCAGCTATCTCATGAGAGGTCCTAACCAGAATAGATCTTTATGTTAAGGATCTGTTTGAAGTGTTGGGGTATGGGAGAAGGTAATGCCATTGGGCTAGAAGATAATAACTCAAGACTATATTATTTTAAAATATGTTTCCATATCTACAGATATTCTATGCAATGATGTAATAGGGACACCATGAGTTTTTAACTCAATGAAGAGTTATCTTCCCTTCCAGTCTGCTCCAAATAAATAGCCTATCTCCATGTTCACAAAACATCTCTCCTCATCATTTTACATGCAGCCTTATGCAACTACCAGTTTGCATCCAGCTATTAGAGGCACATGAGCAGCTGCTTTCTGCTCACAGTCAGCAGGTCTGCTCTTTGAGTGACATGTCCACCACCTTCCTCAGAGGTCAGACCCAGCTTCTCCATGGCAGGTCCATTGTTGGCCATCCCAGGCTGTGAGAGTTCAGCACTGAGGTCCCTCTTGCTTGGCAGCACAAGGAACTGCCACCGCTTCACTGGACAGCATAATTACACCAATCAATCATGTAAAATAATTCGCATGGCTAGAAGTGGAAAGGTTATAACTCATAAAGACACTTGCCAACTGAAGACGTGGGGAAAGAAGATGTGAAGTCAATGTATAACTTAAAAAAACCCCAAACATGCTATCCAACAAAATATTCTTAAACTGTTACACTTAGTCAATTTTGTTTCTTTGGGTCAAAATCTAAGTGGCATTTATAAGATATAACCTTATAAATCAATAAATAGTTACAAGACTTAATACCTTGTTTTTTTGATGTGCTTTGAATTTTAGTGATTCCAGATTCACAGCAATGTAGGTTTAGTTATTTTAAGGACGACTTCCTGCTTCATACTAAGATGACTTTGTGCCATCCTGCAGAGCATAAGATAGCTACACAGTATAGTCAGCATAAGTTCTTTAATCAGAATTTTGAGATTCTTATACAGCTTCTTCATTTTGTATTCCCCAAGTCTTGTTTGTGGTATTTTAAAATTTTGCTTAGTAATCACAGCTGTTGGCCACATGATATTGTTTTGTGGTTACTCTCAGAGGGACAGGCATATCAAGGAAGAATTCTTTACCTTTCATTTGAGAAATTTCTTGCCAGTTCTCCTACTTACTGTGTAAACTTTACTTTACTTCCTTAGCAGAAGAGTGGTTTTATGTCAAAGTTCTAGTGGTATCAGGAGAGTCATCTGCATGGCCCACTGTGCTGGATCAAATGCTTCCCAGAAACCATTCCTTGCACAGGTTCAGGACCCAGATCCATTCCTTGGTATTTCTGAAGACATTATAATTTAATACCAGGATTTAATGTATGACTACCAAAGGTCTTTGCTGAGTGACTTAACTACAAGTGTCAAGATATCATCTTCCCAAATGATTGTACAAACAAATTATTAACTTGAGATTGCACAAATGCTACAAAGCAAACTAACTTTATAACCTTGATACAGTCATTACAAGTAAAAAACACACACGGATGAATAAAGTAGTTCATTTTCTTATGAATGAATACGATTTTTTATGAGTTTTTTGAAGTTTGCAGTGTAAAATAATAAATGTTTATCCCAATATTTGCCACTGTCCAAAATCTATCCTCCTTCCAGTCTGAAGTGGAGGTGCTTAAAAAACAAGAACAAAAGATTTCATGGTGTTTTGTGCTTATATGAGAAGTTCAAACAGAAAAAACACGTTCATCAGAGATTTCCAGGTTAGACTAAAATTCTCAAGGAATCTGGAGAGTTTGAATAGCAAAACTTCTCAGTGTTTATATATATTCACTAAAGAAAACAAAGCAGTCACGTTTTTCAGTGTTAAGAAACCATTCCTTCTTATCTTGTGGTAAAGTATGCTTGCACATATTCTATCACGTCATTAACCCATGTAAGTGGATGATCACACAATTCACTTTCTCTGTCTCTCCCATGATGTAGCTTTGCCTTTTCCTCACGGAAAGGGCAAATCACTTTAGTAAGCAAGGTAGTTCATAATGGGCTGCTAGAGATGCAGTTTATTAATTTTCCTTTTCTGTGTTGGTATAAATACAATCATTTTGTCTTAGATTTAGATTTTGTAGCTGAACCTGTTTTAGAAAATAGATGAGAATTCATAATAGAGAATTTAAATACTTGTGTTCCACTCAGCCAAAACAGGAAGAGGAAAAAAGGTGTGTATTGGGAGTACAGGCTGTAATCCTATTGCTTAGTATTTTCATTGTGCACTGTCCCTGAGTGATATGTATTCATGTCTAAATAGCAGAAATTAATCTGAGAACATATTTTTGGCTCTGTTTTGCTTGAACCAGATTGGGGAATCTACACACAGAGGTAGAAACATATACTGGAAAGTAGTGTGGTTTGTAACAATTCATTGTTTCCTGTTGCTGGGATTTGAGGTACACAAGAACTTGCTGACAAAACATGTCACTTACCCCTCAGAAAGAAGTGTAATACCAGGTGAAGAGCTGAATTAAGGAGTGTCCTAGCAACTGTCCAAGCCAAAACCAGAAAAAGTATTTCACTCTCAAAAAGCCTTTAATGGAAAGATCCTATATAATCTAACACCAGAAGAATTACAGAAATTATTCAAAACAACAAAGACTTCAGTAAAGAATACTGTTTTTGCTACCATGCTCCAGGTCTTCTGCTGTTTTTTAATTTTTTCCACAGGAGTGTTACATAAAGAGGATCCTTAAAGCCCGTGATAATCAGCTATGCAACCTGCAATGGATTTTCATCTTTCTGAACTCACTGCTAGCAAAGCTCAAACAGAGCAAGGAGAAGACCCCCCAGTCTGGGTAGCTCAAGCAAGGATCAGAAGCTTTTTCCTGCAGGGAGACGCATTTGTCCCTTTGCTGACTTGCCTCTTGCCACTGCCACTACCATGACAACTTCCACCATGTCCATCCCTCATAGATTCTCCAGATTCTTTCTTCATTAAAAATGAAAAATAAAAAAAAAAAAAAAAAACCAGACAGATTCAACACCTAAAATTCAAGTGTTGGCCATAAAGTTCATGAAGAAGCTAATAAATGGTTGTGGAAATATTGGCTTTGAAACTTTAGACTGGATTAAGTATAGTTTAACTGTTAAGTCCAAGGAATAAAGGTGAAGAAACCCTTGTTCACATATGAAAATTTAAAATCAGTTAAAACCTGCCTCCTAAAACTGGAATTTCTTTGTTTGATACCTTTATAATTATTAGCCAGATGATGCTGTGACAGTATGTTTTTGACCAGTGGAGATGATTAGACATTAGCTAGAGATGTCCTACAGGATTTGATGAACAGTGTTTCTGTGTTAATCACATTATTTCCCAAGGCTAGTTATGAAGACATAAAGTTAATAAATTCACTGTTGTTAAGTATTGTGTATAAAAGCATAGTCACATTTTTAAATGCACTGATAAGTCAAGCTGTAAATCACACATTTTTGAAATTGTTTTCAATTGAAATTGTTTATTTACAGTGCTTTGATAATTCTTTACTAACTCCTTAATATTTAATTTACTTTATACATTTTCTCACTTTTATGCAGGGAATCTTTCTTGCTGAACAGTCTAAAGTAAATGCTAGGACTTTCATCATAAGGTTTTTGTCTGCTTCTCCAGAGAACTTCCTATGAAGCAGTAAATACTGCACACCAGCAAAATATTCCTATGTTTCTCACCTTTTTTTGCTGCTTAGTTAGGTTTGTGGAGAGTTATATTTTTATGTCTGTAATCAATATGCCATGGCTGATGATTTTGATTGAAGTAAAAAGAGAAAAGAATATTTCCCACAGGAATCTCCAGGGAGAGTAATGTTTGAATGTATATAAAGAATATAGAGTGATTGCAGTTATATGCCTGAGGAAATTCAGGAATAGAGGATATTGTAGTAGGTATTCCAATCACTGCAAAATAGTTTTAAGTTAAAAAAAAAAAAGTTAAAAAACCAAACTTACATAATACTGTGTAGTTTGGAGTTGTTGGGGTCCCTGCCCACTCACTTCTGTTTTGTAAGTGTATCGTGTCTTTTCCCATTGCTCAGCTGCACAAAGGAAAAACAGTTCAAACCACAATTCTGCTAATGTGTAGTTTAAGCAAAGACTTACAGATTGTGTGACAAAATAAACAAAAACTACTGTGTGAATTCCCAGCTATTTCCTCATATCTTCACTTGATGAAGTTTTGTATATGTGATCAAATGTTACGTTTATAGCACGAAAAAGACTAGTTATTAGTAATAGGCCACATGGGTCATTAGGTCCATCCGGTTCAGGAGGGTGCACAGAACACCCATTTCACATCCTCACATCTCCAGACAAAAAATGTCCACAAGATGTTTGGTAAGTATAAGTCTTGCAATAGAACAGTATGAACTTCCCAGGAGGAAGATAAGGTCAAATTTATCAGTAGTATCTTTCTATTGAGGAAAAGGATTAGTTAAACCAATCTTTGAGGAAATAGGCATGTCACATACTCCTTCTCATGAAGCAGGTGACTAATTCTTCCCCTCATCTCAAACCCAGTCTTCCTATTTACAAACTGGCAACAGGTAACTCCTTATTCCACATCTGATGACCTAAGTGTGAAAAAAACAGATCATCTCAAATTGTATTGTATCCCATTTCTAGCTTTGCCAGTCTCCAGTGACTCTGAAGAAGTTCCTCCTCTCCACTACGTTCCTTCTCAAGTTTTCCAGAAGACAAGGAAGACAAATAAATCCATCCTGGCCTGGAAAGTGCCCAACACAAGCTTTGAACTAATTAGTTTTTACACAATACAAGAATCCAGCATAAATATGGTGAAAACTTTGCAGTGTAGTCTTTTCAAACTGACATGAAAATACTAGATACACAGGACTCTTACTGCAAAAAGGAACTCTGTATCAACATACCTCAAGTTCATGTCATTTCTACACTTTGGGGCATTTATTAGCAGACAGTCAAAAAAAAAGAAAGGACTGCATTCCAGTAAAGGAACTAGCAAACTGTTTATCACTTAAAGTACCCAATATATCCCTCACCCTTTTTTTTTCCCTTTTCATAATAAATAGCCCACAAATATCCATTATATTTATACTTTAAAAAAATTCAAATAGTTTAATTATTCTCCAATTTTTGTGGGTTGCCTTTGAAATATCTGTTCAAGCTGCATCTTTGACTATTGGCTGACCATTTTTAATGAGGAAAATATGTAAATGGTTGTTCATATTAGCAAAACAAATCATGGAGTACTTTCCTTTAGTATTTGCCTGTTCTACTTGGAAACAAAAAATTGAACAATTTGATAAATTCTGCAGGAAGCAAAACAAAACAAAACATGGTTTGGAACAACTGAATTTCTAAGGAAAAAAAACGTAATTATAGCAGAAACTAGTTTAGTGTGATTTAATGAAAATTCTCTTTTTTTTGCAATATAACCACAAACCGATCTGTTCAATAACATACACCTGAGGATGTCCCTTGACCCACTAAAATTAATGGGAGTTTTACTACTTACTTTAATGGGAGCATGATGAGGCCTAATTTATTTTATTTAGGAAGTTAGTCCTTCGTGAAGACGAAGTGGAAAAAGTGAGAAGGGATGTGAAGAATTGATGCAATTGAACTTTGACCAGGGTCCCACAAAGAGCTTGTCAGTCTTATTGTCTTGTTTTTGCTCAACCATCATTTTTTCTTTTCATTAATTTTTTTTGTCCTATTTCTTTTCTGTTGCTTTGTATCTTTTTGCCATTATTATAACTTAGTTATGATGGAATTCTTATTTCCTACTCTCTGGGTTAGCAAAACTTTAAAGTTTCAGTGTTTATGACTCTGAACTTTTAATCAGATAGTGATTCTGATAATAAATATACTTCATAGGTATAGATTCCTTCCACCTAAAGATAACCAAAGCTCCTCAAATATTAATTAATATTTATCAAACCCAAGAAGTAGCCTATGCTAAGTTATGATATTTTCAACTAGACGTCACTATGGTCAGCTAGAATAGAATTCATCCTGAGATTAAGACTGTGGGACTGCATGTCTGGATGTAGACATCCACAAGCATGCAAATTATCTGGTCTTTCATTATATTCAGTGGAGATTTAGTCAATGCAATTAATGGAGATTAGAGAGCAATTAATCTCATCTGAGTATAAACAACTAAGGTGGGATTTGTTTGCTTAAATATTGCTGCCTTGTGCCATTTCAAATGCTGGAGAGTATCCAGGATATGTGCATAAAGCTGACTGATAAGTCACAGCGTTACAGATGTTTTATACCTTTCTGGACTAGCAGCTGCAGACTGGGCTGGATGCAGCTGCAGGACAAGATACCTCAGAGTATCTGAAATAATTGCTGTACTTAACTGAATAACTCCTCAGGCTTTATTACTTTTATGGCTTAATTCTCCATTGATTACGATATAACTTCTGACACCTAGCATAGATGACAGACACCTTCTAACACCCCCATGGAGAATTATTTTTTATACTGTCCTGATTATTCAGTTATTGTCTAAGTTACTCATTAGTAAGATAACTCAGTAATTTGGGACACAGACTAAAGATGTTGATTTTGCTATTGTCCTGGTTTCAGCTGGGAGAGAGTTAATTTTCTTCCTAGTAGCTAGCATAGTGCTGTGTTTTGGATTTAGTGTAAGAAGAATGCTGATAACACACTGATGTTTTGGTTGTTGCTAAGTAGAGCTTACACCAGTCAAGGACTTTCTTTTTCAGCTTCCCATGCTCTGCCAGGTGCACAGGGAACTGAGAGGGGGAACAGCCAGGATAGTTGATCCAAACTGACCAAGGGGCTATTCCATACCATATGACGTCATGCTCAGTATATAAACTGCGGGGAGTTGGCCGGGGGGAGCAATCGCCGCTCGGGGACTGGCTGGGTGTCGGTCGGCGGGTGGTGAGCGGTTGCATCACTTGTTTTCTTTTCCCTGGGTTTTGTTTGTCTCTCTCGTTCTCCTTTTCATTACAATTACTATTATTATTATTATTATTACTATTATTATTATTATTATTATTATTTTTATTTCAATTATTAAACTGTTCTTATCTCAACCCGTGGGTTTTCTTACTCTTGCCCTTCCGATTCTCTCCCCCATCCCACCGGGGAGGGGGAGGGTGAGCGAGCGGCTGCGTGGTGCTTGGTTGCCGACTGGGGCTAAACCACGACAGCTATCAATGCTTCAATTCAGAAAAAATAAATCAAAAAATGCTCAGGCAGCTCTGTAACCACACTGCTGATTCAGGGACTTGGACCCAAACTTCTCACAGATTTTAGTATCTTAACTTTTTATATTGGGTTTGCGTGGCAAAGTTTTGGTAGCAGGGGGCTACAAAGGTAGCTTCTGTGAGAAGCTGCTAGAAGCTTCCCCTATGTCCACTAGAGCCAATGCCAGCTGGCTGCAAGACGGACACCTGCTGCCCAAGGCCAAGCCCATCAGCTGACAGTGGTAGCGCCTCTGTGATAGCATATTTAAGAAGGGGAAAAAAAAAACTTCCGCAACTGCAGCCAGAGGGAGGAGTGAGAATATGTGAGAGAAACAACTCTGCAGACACCAAGGTCAGTGAAGAAGGAGGGGGAGGAAGTGCTCCAGGTGCGGGAGCAGAGATTCCCCTGCAACCTGTGGTGAAGACCATGGTGAGGCAGGCTGTCCCCCTGCAGCCCATGGAGGTTAACAGTGGAGCAGATATCTACTTTCAGCCTGTGGAGGACCCCACACCAGAGCAGGTGGATGTGCCTGAAGGAGGCTGTAACCCTGTGGGAAGCCTGTGCTGGAGCAGGCTGCTGGCAGAACCTGTGGACCCATGGAGACATAGGAGCCCACGCTGGAGCAGGTCTGCTGGCAGGACTTGTGACCCCATGAGGGACCCATGCTGGAGCAGTCTGCTCCTGAAGGACTGCACCCCATGGAAGGGACCCACGCTGGAGCAGTTCGTGAAGAACTGCAGCCTGTGGAAAGGACTCACGCTGGAGAAGTTCATGGAGAACCATCTCCGGTGGGAGGGACCCCACACTGGAGCAGGGGAAGGGTGTGAGGAGTCTTCTTCTCGAGGAGGAAGGAGCGGCAGAGACAACATGTGATGAACTGACCACAACTCCATTCCCCATCTCGCTGCACTGTTGTGGGGAGGAGGTAGAGAAAATCTGGACTAAAGTTGAGCCCGGGAAGAAGGGAGGGAAGGTGTTTTTAAGATTTGGTTTTATTTCTCATTACCCTACTCTGATTTGATTGGTAATAAATTAAGCTAATTTCCCCAAGTCAAGTATGTTTTGCCTGTGGTGGCAACTGGTGAGTGATCTCTCCCTGTCCTTATCTTGACCCATGAGGCGTTTTTTTCCATCTCATTCTCCCCCTTCCCCATCCTGCTGAGAGGAGGAGTGATAGAGTGGCTTGGTGGCACCTGGCATCCAGCCAGCATCAACCCACCCCACTTTTACAAATTTTTGGAAGAGTTAGGCAGCCAAATGCCTTTGACTTTGTGAGTCTATGTCCTTAATGATTACATTAAATGCTTTATATTGTGAATTTTCTAAGCACGTACCATGAGAGGCAAGGTCTGAACAGAGAGGTGCAAAGTCTTCCTGTACAGTGATCTGAAAGAGTCAGGTTACTCTGAACACAGGCCTTCACAGCATGCAGTGAAGGCATATGAAATCAGCATGTTTGTTGAGCAGATAATTGCAGCAGATTTTAACTCACGTTTCTCAACTTTTGAAGACTGCTATAACTACTAAGATATGAGCTGTATTTTAATGACAGATCTTCTTATGAGTTTTAGGTAGATAGGTTTATTGTTTAGCTGATTGCTATTTTATCTAAACAGCGGCCCAATTGTTCTGTTTTCCTTTTGTGACATTTTTTCTTGTGAAGTTTTTCCTTTCAGTTATGCTTAAGTGTATTTTATTTTCTCTCCCGTTCTTTTCTTCCAACATATTTGTTTTATTTTGCTTACAGTGCTTCTGGTATAATTCCAGAGTAATTTTCTGGCTTCAGTGGAATTTCTCCACAGGTATACTGATGACTAAATTGAGGGAAGATTTTGTCCATAAGTCTCTTCCTCCTTTGTATTTTTTAATATTTTGAACTTTCCACTATCTTACATTAGTCCTTCAGGAAGAGCTTCTTAAGCCCCAGGACAGCCCTCAAAAGCGGTCTAATGTGGTCTAGGCAGAAATAATGCTTGACCTATTCCATAATGGGAGCATGCTATTTGCAGATAAGGAAGCATGAGTTATAAATTTCCTGCTGGCAGTTCATGATGCATTTGAGAGTTATATATTCACATTCTCTAGCCAAAAAGTGCCTCCTTTATACAGTGAAGAAGGAAAACAAACAATTAAACAAACATTTTGTTTCCTATTAATGGGACATTTGAATAGGCTGCCACAGAACACTACAAAAGGGTAATCTGACATTCTCTGGTGATTCTCCCACTGTAGAAACATACTATACGTATTAATTGGTTCCAACAGCTTTAAAATGAGTCATTAATAAGAAAATGTATAGGTGGAAATCAGACTTCTTTTGAAAGTAGGAATGAGTATGGTGGGGGATGTTCCTTGGGGAGAAGTTGCTAGAAGATAAGTAGTATTGTTCATATGGCAAGGCTTCAGCTTATATATATAGTAAAATATCAAGCCATACAAATTGCTTGTATGGCTCTTTTCAAAATCTCCGTTTCTCACTCCTTGCATCTATTTATCCAAATAGGTCACTTCAAAGGCAAACTCCATTTTTCCAAGGAAGATAGCACAGAAAATTTCATTTAGTGTTTCTCTGATTCCTGTAAAAATAATACAGCAGCAAGTAGGAAAGCAACATTCATATTTCTTTACATTATTATAGAAAAGCTTTATTTTTAAGGAAGACATTTAGGCATATTCTGTGAGGT
Organism: Balaeniceps rex; assembly: GCA_013401315.1. Taxonomy (NCBI): domain Eukaryota; kingdom Metazoa; phylum Chordata; class Aves; order Pelecaniformes; family Balaenicipitidae; genus Balaeniceps; species Balaeniceps rex. Next base: position 8,837 of record VYZW01005958.1, on the reverse strand, counting down.
GCTACTAATTCCAATTCTATCCATATATAGCTTGAAAACCCTTGAGGAGTTACACAGATGTGGTCACTCAAGAAGAGCAGTATGGCATCACCACCTATGAAAGCCAGGCATCAAGTTATCTCAGACTGGGTTTGCAGAAAAGAGTGCAAAGACCTAAGCTGTAGCAGTGTCAGTTTGGGAAGGGTGCTGTTTAACCACAATGCTCTGCAATTGTTCCAAGGACAAAGTCATGTTTAGAAGTGAGTAGCACTGTACTGTTTAATCCTTTTCCCTGGAGAAAATGGAGGCAGAGAATGTGAAGTGAAATTCAAGCAAATGCTGTATGTTATAACTGAGACCATTGAGATATTTTTCTTTGAGCTACCTCAGCAACCCAAATTATACATTAGTTATCTGTTTTACAGAAAATGTAAATTGGAGAGACCAATTTTTTTTAATCACGTTTACTGGTCAGAGTAAAAGAGATGCTTTAGCTAAAGGCATTCAAAACGGTTTTTATTTTGTGTTGTTTTTCCTATAGGAGTATATTCCAAATTGGAAACTGGCTTAAAATA
>VYZW01005955.1:3435-13816 GCA_013401315.1 Balaeniceps rex | reverse complement strand
TACATTTGCGAAGTTTTCCCCTAGAATGGTCTGGGAATACAATTTCAAAGTTCAGAAAAAATGTTTTCAACTAAACAGAGTTTGTTTCAGATGATGGTGAAAAGAGTGCTGTGAATGGGGCTAAATGGAATTAAAAAGACCATTAGATTGATAGTCTTTTCCAACTAGTTTTCCTGCAAGTTTTCTTCCTGGTAGCTCATAAAACTCACTTTTAAAGAGTCTATTGTATTGTTAAATAAAAAACCTAAAAGCATAGCTGCTAGGGTGCTGTGCTGGACAGAAGTCTCTGTGGTGAATTTTGAGGGGGCAGAAATGTTGACATTTCTGAGTACTGAGCACTGCTCATATAGTGATTTTCAAAGGCTTTTCCTCATTTCACATGGGATTTAATTTCAATACAAAAATTGTTCTGTGCTTGCAAAAAGCGCAAGCAGTAGCAAATCTGGAACCAGTCAGTACACAACATGAGATACAAAGACATAAATCCATGCTGCCTACACTGTGGATATCAGGTACTTCTACCTAACTTCACCTGCTGTGTCATCCCATAGACAGGGGAATGGCAGAAGTGTTTAAAATCAAACCTATCTAACCCCTAAAATCAACTCTGTGTGGAATCCATGTTGGTTTTGTGACTTGTCAGGTAAGAAAGGCCATATCCAACTTGGGTATTAGCTCTAGCATAAAAAAGCTGAATTTATACATCTGTAAAATGTGCAAACCTTTTTATTTATGCATATGTACCTTTGCAAAAAGAAAAAATCACTTCTGAAACACAGTCCCTCTATGAGCAGGCCCTTGATGACAAATCTGAACCACCTCTAAATAAATCTGTGGCTGCTCTTTGTCCACTTATTAAACTGCTTTTAAAAAAAAAAGTAAAAACCAAAGTGCCAAAAACTTGAATAAAACAGATTAAAACTCGTAAGCCCTATGTGCAACAGGTGTTAAATCTAGATGCAATGTGCATTACGTTACCACCTGTGCTCATCTTATTCTGGCCAAAACAATATCCTCTGCAGGTGTGCAGGAGAAGTAGGAATGTAACAGTGCTTTAGAGTAAGGAGAGAAAGTGGCAGCTTTGGCTGAGGCTTTCACAGCAAGTCTGCAAAGAACACTTAGCTGCATGCCAGAGGATGACCAGGTCTGTATGCAGAAATATCTGTGAACCACATGCAGGCAAGAACACTGAGAAATACCTTTTGCTAGATCGATTTCTCTGTGTACTGCTGCTGATACATCTGGAAATGATGGCACATGCCAGTTGCAATATTTCCTGGGACTAATAAAAGGATCAATTAGACAAACAGAGTCTTTCATATTTATCATATTCATATTTATGAGCTGATTCTGACATTTCTTTTTCTTTTCACTTTTTTCCTTTCTGTTTCAGCAGTAGCTGAAGAATGCTGATGAGATACTAATTACAGTAATTCAACCCTTAGCTGCTCCCAGTGTCTAAAGTTCAAACCCAAATGAGAGGGTTTTGGATAGAGAAGTAATAAATTTCACTGGTGATCCTGGTTTCTCAGCTTCTGTGGAGCACCAGGTCCATCAGGAAAGTGCTCCTTGCTCCATGAATACATGGAATTCCTTCTTTGTCAGTCCAATGTTCATTAAAACTATGAGTGAGACCCGGGAAGACTTTTCTTAAACCTGCTGCATTATTTCCTGTATAGGGAACGTGCCATTTATATGCCTCCCGTTCAGCTGAGATAGGTTCTCAGCAATACTTCTCCACAGTGACCTGCATCACTTCTCCACAGCTATTTGGAAGGTAGGGCACCCAAATTAGGGGAACAGATATACTTTGAGCATTCGCAAGACTTTGTTATTCAAAACACAGTTTGAAAATGGCTGTAGGAATTTAATTAGAAACTTCCATTAGGAGATTAGATGACTAGAACAAAGAAAACCAGTGAAAAGGCTTCTTATTAAAACCAGTAGCACTGCAGAATATTGATAATATAACAAAGGAATGAGTGGATATGCATAGCAAATTATTAAAGGTTACAGATAAATGTCCAAAAGTTGCTTAGTTTCTGGTTATCCCAGTATACACAGAAGCCACTGAGACAAGATGACACACAGTCCCTGCCCCTGCAGAATACAGTGGCTGAGGACAGGCAGAGTTGTTAGAGTGCAAAGCTCAGCAGTGTTGTGCATTAATTGTTTGTATCTTTTCAGCCCTAGTGCATAAATGAAGCATGAACAAACCCATACAGGTTGCAGCACGGATTCTAGCCACAAAAATTAGTAAATGTAAACTCCTCTGATAAATAATCATGCCTGGAAAAAGGGGAGCTTATGCCTGGAAAAGGATTGGAGCAAGAAGAGTCTCAGGGCTCTGTGACACTGCGGAATCCCTAAATACCCTCACTGGGCAATGTCAGCTCAGGATAGCCTAAGTCCTAGGAAATTCTGCCCAGAAAACTGTCTTGACGGAATCAGCAACTTTCGCAGGGAATCGAAAACTCAATAAATGATTTAAAATCAAACTTGGACACAATTTGAATAAGTTCACCTTCCTGGAAATCAGATGAATTGTTGCCACTTGTGATCAGATCTTAGCATCTACTTACTCAAAACAGTCCTACCGTTTCCATCCAAGACTGGTCCATATTCACAACAGTCTTCAACCCCCAACTTCTTGTGGTTCTGCTCTTCACAAAAATCTGATCAGTGCCTATTTGATAGTTTATACAACTAGGACCCCAGTCTTATTTAAATTGTTCTTTCTGATACAGTCTGGCCCACTTTTGAATCTACACTTCAATTTTTCAAGACTCAAGAGCAGTCAATGGGTTTGTAGTACGTGTGGGACAAATAACTGAGGCACAAAGCATCTTTCTTTGCAAAACAAAAGTGCTAGATTCTCCCAATGATCAAGTGTAAGAGCGTTGGTTATGTCTACACAATACTGCAGTATTGAGCTAGCCCAGGGCTAATTAGCCAGCAAAGTACTGTGTTGATGTTAGTATCTGAGTTAGGTCATGCAGAGTTTGATCAGATATCTTTGCATGATACTTCAGAAAATATAGAATGATAAATTGTAATTTTCAAAAATGCTTTGCTTAGCAGGGATATACAAAGTCCATTTCTATGAATACAGATGAATATGCACTCTATTATTGCTTGAGAAAGACCTCTTAAGTAACCAAGACAAAACCAGTACATGAGTAGGCATGCACTGCCTACTTCAGCCCTTAGCCTTCTCATAACCAAAGATCCTCCCATCTTTTTCGCATTCCAGTGGAGTCCAGCGAGCCAGCAAAAAATGCCTTGTGTCTCCTTGCACTGCTGTAACAGGCTGGGGCAGCTGAACAGTCGCACTTTTCAATTCCAGACCCTTCTTAATGAGACTAATGTGACTTCAAACAAAGAGCTAGCTTTGCTGGAGATTAATAGATCTACAGTTACCTCAGCATTAGCTATATTGTAAACCAGGTAACACCTTCCATCCTGCCAATGTGGAAGCCAAAGTAGTACAGCTGGCAACTGGCAATGGCAACAATTTGACAACTTTTGTCTACAGAAAAGGAAGTAAACCAATAAATTAGCACACAAAGATTTACAGAGATGTTTCCTCTTTGTTAATACAAGACAGCATTTTAATGGTTACCAGTTACTAAAAGGTTAATAAATTTGAATATTTCCAAGAAGAAGTAAGGGTATTACAAGATGAATAGATAGCTAGATGGATGACTGTAAAATACTAGAAAATTGCTGATTGCTTTGCTAAAGGGCAGAGGCAAATTACAATCATTGTCTTTTGTTCTTGTGGACCCAAGGCATTTTTTTTTTTTTGTAGTCAAGTTATTTTAAAATGAACCATACAAGAAACTATGATGTCCCAGGAAAAAGTGAATATAACCCAGGACATTTAAATGGGTCATGAAGCCATCCTGAAGCAATACTGAAACACCCCAATATATTTGCCCATTTCACAGGCTTCACACAGTCTGGAAAAGGCTAGAAAATGTGTCTTTTTAACAACACTACAGTATCTTAAGGTCAATGTTATGGTAACACAAGCTTCCTCCCTTTCATCACAGAAAGAAAATTCTACAGCTACTGCAAGATAAAATCCCATCCAGTTCAGTAGTACAAAAATTAAAAAATCCATTCTTCTACCCTCCTTGCTGACGAAACTAGATGGGGTTACCTGCTTAGAAAAGCAAGGAATAAGGAGAAGCAGCATGTAATGGTGGCAGAACAGCTCCAAAAAAGACCTTGTTTGGTATTTATAAGTTTCCATAATAATTTTTACTATCCTGCTAAAACAAACCAACCCCCTCAAATCCAAATATCACAACTCCTTCCCCTTTTCAAAAGTCTGTGATGGTTCCCGAAAAATTCTTTTGCTAATACTGTGACCATTCCTTTAAGAAACTCAGAAGAAGAAACAAACTTTCCCTCTGAATAAAAATTAAACCATCTCCAGTCTGTGAGGCTGTTACACAGAAAGAGTTCAGTTGGCTTAGCTGGATTCCCATAGTAGCTATAAGCTTCTCATCCTTGTGACAATCTGGACTAGAATGGCTTTTTATTTTATTACATCCTTGTTTTGTCATGAAGAAGAACAATGATTTCATGCAAGAGTATAGTAATTCCTGGGACCACCACCCCATTCTGGCCATGGTTGAGAGCTCCCTTGATTTGCGGCTTAGCAAAGGAAAGCTTGCTTTATCCTGTGGTCTCCTTAAACCCTTGCTCCAGCAGGAGCCTGGCAACACTGGGGAGAGCCAGGGCAGCAGCCGGGGAAGGTTCTCCTGGCACCATTCCCGAATATGACATTCGGGCTGAGAAAGAGCCTGGCAGCCTGGTCCAGAAGCAAGGGGTCACCCTGGGGACAACCGGGATCTTTGGAAGTCAGCAGCTTTGGGGGCCTCTTGGGCCCCTCTCTTCTTTAGGGAAGAGCCCTTGAAATTCCACTCAAAATAAGTCTAGTATTCCCCCAACCACACAATATCTGCTTTAAACTTATGTTTATATGGTAATATTTAAATTATAAAGCACTAGCCTTTCACCTTTAGGTTCCTGACTGGATTCAAACCCTCCTCCTATGGGAAATGAGTTTGGTGGCCTGAGCTGAGTGTCGAGTAGACAAAAGTCCTTATCTCCAAACTCCAAACATAATTCAGCACAACATGGGATGATTGGAAGTCCCTGCTCAGGAAAAGACAAGGAATGAGCTTGTGTCAAAAGTAAATTACCTAAGTAATCAAATCAATATTGAATTCAAAGTGGAAATATCAAAATTATCAGGTGGTGCTGCGGAGGCTACAAAATTGCTGTTTAGCACAATGTTTTCCAGCTATATTCAAAATGAGAAATGTCATTTAGAGCAGATAAACTACAAAAAATGAGGTCAAAGCTGCAAAGAAGCATAAGCTGAGAACCTTAATAAATTAAAAAATTTCCTTGAATAGCACCTTATCTCCCTTGGAAGAACGCATACAGTCTGGAACTGTGTATCTGCCCTCCTCCCAAGTACGAGGCAAAGAACGACCATGATCTGCATCTCAGATACATTTGAAGATGGCTGAGCATTTGGTAGAGATATCATTTAGAGGTGAGTCCTTATGCAAATTTGACAAGTTTAAAATTCGATATTGTACATTCTGGCAAAATACCTACAGATGAACTAACAGCTCTTTAAGTTAAAAGAGATTCAAGAAAATACAGAAAAGTACAGTTCTCCTCTTGGGTTGGAGGGGATAAAAAGATGTAACAGGCTGTGAACCTCTTCACCTGATGATGAAAAAAGCAAAAAAAAGTGGCTCTTACTGAAAAAAACCCTGTTATGTTGTGATCTTTAAACCATCTCCTGGTCAAGTTAACAGTGACATTAGATATTCACTTCTTCCCTGCCTGCTTGCTTTATAGCCTCTACCCTTTACTTACAACAAAATGGATGACAGTTTCTTTACAGAATGGCATAACTTGTCAAACTTTGAATTACTGAACATAAAAATATCAGTTATTCTTTGAAGGATTGTTTGAGCACTCTTTTTTTTATCAGCATTACTGTTTAGTGCAACGTACACAAGGGGTTGAGGGGGGAAGTGATGGTGGAAAGAAATCAAACCTGGCTGAAGAGCTATGAGTTTGCAATACCCTACCCATACAAACAAGCTTCTATCGCAGTTATAGACAGCAGAAATAAAAGGGAGCTTTTTGGCTCACAGCTATAAAAAAAAAAATTATCATAGTGATGAAGTTCCTCAGCCATCAACAGAGCTGTGATAACGCTGTTTGATGATGATTTTCCCATGAATGTTAAACAGCCGCCACTGCGGAGGAAAAGGAGCTTATCTGCACCTAATACTGATCTCTAATTCCTGCCCTTCTTGAACCATCCATTTTCTAACAGCATTAACTGGCAAATTTACATCCCATCTTAATGCTGCTAAAGAGGACAGGAGATGAAGAGTAAATGACAGCAGTGTAATGAGGATGGCTTTTTTCTCCTTTCTCTTTAATGGCTGAAGATTTACACAATTGTCTGTAAGCTTATATAGAGAGCTTACCTGAACCTTTTGCCAGCATGGATTCAACTTACAGGAGCTTTTGTTAACTAAATACACATAAATATTTTTAAGGAGGTTTAATATTGTGACTTCAAAGAAAGCTAAAAGACAGGATGAGAAAAAATATTTTTTAGCATTTTGATTATGGATGAAAATTGCTAATATTTCTTTCTTAAGCAGATGCAGTTGTATTTCCAAAATACAAAAATCAGATTTTAATAAAAATTCTTCTTCTGTGAAAAAATACTTTTCTTTTTTTTATCATGTAGAGGAAGAATCTTTTTTCAGGCTACAGAATTTTAGTGAAGAATTATCTCCAAAACTCAGAAATCAATGGTTATCCAAATACATTATGTAGAGCTGTGTTTCACATGTCACCCACAATATGGATTGCTTTCTGATCATGTAGCTTCCATCAGAATAGAAGGCGCTACACTGCATGGCAGAAAGGAGAGTAAGAATGGAATGTTCTAATATAGGAAACCACAGCAACAATACTTGGCCAGATTCAGCCAAAGTATTTCTATACATCCAGATGATAATTTCAATGGAAATTAGAACCAGTTCAAGATGTGCTGTTGATACTCAAAAGGCTCTTGGTCTGGCTCAGGCTTTTGCTCAGATACAAAAGACTAAATTTAATTAGCAAGAATTTTTTTTAAGATAGCTTTTTTTTTCCCAATTCTTAATTTACTTCATATATATTATTTCTCCAGGGTGTGCAAGAAAGGCTGTAGTTGAAAGGGAAAACTCAAAATATCGTTTAAAAATGCAAGGGTGGAGGCTTCAACTCCTGCTCCATGAGTATAACCTCTGTCCGAAAGAAATGCAAGACTTGCTGGTTTTCAAAGACTTTTGTTATAATCTATTAGGTTTACTCTTCAGAAATTTCAGTGCTTGTTTAATACGCACTGCCACTATTTCCATACGAAGCATGTCACAAGTATTTAATACATACAAGATAAATAGCTATCTATTCATGTATGCATATCTATACACACACGTATGTAAGTAGAATATTGTATCAAATGTATATGACAAACATAAACATCTAGCTTAATAAAATATTCAAAATTAATTTTTAGTCTTCTTTCAGTGACATTGGTATACACTTCCTGTCCCTTTCTCAATGGGAAAACTGTATATGTACCTTGAGAAGAGCTTCTCAGCACTGTATTGCATGTCTGCCCATACACCTATCGTTGCTCATCCAATGAAGGTTCAAGAGCCCTGAACCACTGTTGGTTTAGAAATGAGAAAAGACAGCAGTCCCAGGCCAATTACTATCACTATGCTGACTGTGGCGACATATGTTCCTGGAGGTACATGCATCTCAGAATACAAACTTTCTTTATGCTTAAGATAATATTTGGCATTTATATTTTGAGGACATTAGGACATGCCGTAGGTAGAACCCAAGACATCCAACATACAATGTACAGGATGGATTACTGAATGATATACTTTGCTATTAGGTATAAATGGAAATTTGAGTGGCTGTCTTCTGTTCCTCTACCTTAATCTCTTGGTCCTAAGAGTCTGATAAAATAAAGAAAGCTAATTTGTAATCTGTCATTACTGTTCAAAACAACATAAACAATTTGTGCTTCAATTCAATCCAGTCAGCCCTCAACCCCAGCGAACTGGACATAACTTTCTTCTAACCTCTTAAAGACACCTTAGTTACTTGCTATAACTAGATCTCAGCGAGTGAAATAAAAGCAATACATGCCCAGAATAAATAACAAGTTCATCTGAGTGCTTCTGTTTATTGATCAATTCCGACCACAAAACGGATTTTTTTGCAAATGATAACCAGTTTTAAGTAGTATGCTGCCATGACCCAACACTACTTAGATTCCAAAATCACTAATGAAGTTGTCACATACAAGTCTCCACAGAAGAAACAGAGAAGCCTGCATTTTGTGATGTATAGATCAAACCAATTTCAGAGGCTGGGAAGGTCTGTATAATCCTGTTTTGGTTTTGATTTTCCTTTGAGCATCATCCAAGCCTTCACTACAGTTGGCTTTTTGGCAGACAGAAGTGTCCTGTCACAGACTAGTTTGCCTCTTCCAAATAGGTCCAAAATTGAATCACTTTGCCCACCTTTCATATCTGAAATAACCACACGCTTATTAATGCAGCTATCTGCATGACATATTAGTACTCGCCAATCTAACTTCCCTGGCAGCCCATCCTTCCACATTGCATGCAACTTCCTGAAAGAACAAGGACACAAAGGAAGAGGCCTGAGCTCAGAAGAAAACGAGAATCTTAATACACAGCAGGATATAGATGTAGAGGACACTGGAAAAGAATCTAGAAAAAACAACTGGCATTCATGTCTCACTATCTCTCCAGGGCTGTAATCCTGAAAGTATCTCACTACAGCCAGGGGAGAATTTTTTACAAAATGCTATTTCCAGGGAAAAAAGCACTCTTTTCATGAGAATCAAAACGTTATAATTTTCTTATAAAAATAGAATTAAATATATCCATCAGGCAGAAACTCCCTTTGAAATAATTGGAAGAGATCTGGGGTTTGCTTTTTTTTTTTAAACGAAATTGAAACTGATGCATTTAAAACATCTGAATTACACTTCCCATGAATCACTGCAGTATATTATGAAGGAAAACACAGTTCAGTGTTAAACTACGCCATAGAAAACATCTGTTTGGTCTAAGAAACCAAAATGAAACATTTTAATATTTTTTAATTGTCTATATAACTACCCGTTGCACTGAAAAATCAGTCTGATATAATGAATCTAGAAACATGAAAACTTTGGCATAGTAGATATTTCTGTTTTCAGCCAATTCTTCCATACATGCACACAAACTTAGATCTACATTTAAAATTGGTTTACAGTTGGCTGCATGGCGAGAAGGCAAAAACCAAGGTCAGCATGGCAGTGTTCCCAACAATCTTGCAATGAATACCCAATTTTAATTTTGCTGCCCACCATAAATAAATACAACAGTATGAAAGAAAGAAAACTAGCGAAGCAACAGTAGAGGTCCACCTGCACTGCACACTTGAAATGAGATTAAAAGATGAAATATAATTAAAATATCATCACAAAATTTCATCACCTGATGTTGCAGCATGTACCATCAGCATCGCTGTTGGCAGCGCAACATGCCAAGTGTACCAAAGCTGTATCTTACCATAAATTGCAGATTTTTTGTGGGCATATAACAAACATTTTAGCATAGCAGGACATAGTAAAGATGCACCTTCAACTGTACGTTGCAAAATATTTTCTCCTGGGCTGCATATTTGAGAAGAGAGGGGACAAGTAAATAACGGAGGAAAAAAGACAGACAGAAATTAGGGGTTTATAAAGAAAGTGCAGACACACCCTTAAAACAAACAATAAAAAAAAGCCTTAAATGCCATCCAAATTGCTTGAATACATCATGATGTCCCAGATTCTGTTAACACTAAGCCTTACAAAGAGAGATGGGAAATATGATGTGGCATAACTTTGCACTTAATCAAGGTGAATCCCTCTCTGCTGATTATCAAGTGAGGATATATTTCCTGCTCCACTCTGTATCCTTATACATGAAGAAAGATACTGTGACCGATAACATCTAAAACCATAATATGAAAAAGAGATTATGTTAACTGTTGCTTAAGAAGTTTCTTTGTACCAGAGAAACAAACAAATTGAAGGCTTTAAAAATCAAAGGGCAATTTAATGTTTCAGTTCTACATGAACAAAAAAGGACTGATAAAGAGCTGCCTGCTCTTGTTGCAGGTAGATCACAGAACTCTCACCGTTCCGAGCATGTCAGCAGTGGCTTCCTACTACCACCACGTTATACCAGCCCTGGGAAAA
>VYZW01005950.1:6324-26800 GCA_013401315.1 Balaeniceps rex | reverse complement strand
ACAGAAATGGGGAGCACTGAGCAGAGTTTGAGGTGCAAGCTGTGAGTGAACAGCAGCCACCTCCAAGTAGCTTTGCAGATATCAACAAATAGGATTTAAGAGGGTTGGGCGGTCTGTACACCACAGAAGCAGAAGTCTCAAAGGGAACGTTTGTTATATAATTCCTGCAGTGTTTTGTAGTCTCCACAATTTTTCATTTTTACAACACATTAACCAACAATTCCCTAACTATTTGCCAATTCTTTCTGGTTGAGGTCACCAGGAAAAAAAGTCCTGCAGAGTTACTAATTTTTAATGGAATCTGAAACTAAAATAATGCACGAACAATCAGTCTTTCAGTGTAAAAGGAGAGGAAAAGCAGGATAGCAAGGAGGAAGTCTAGTCCCCAGACCACTGCTCTCAGAAAGACCAAAAACTGGGTTGATTAACCAGCCTACTGGGAAGCCGAGTTGAGTAGGAATTATATAAGATAGTCTTTTGGGAAAATGTGGGTAAAGGAGAAAAAGATGTCTAATAGTGCATTATCTGTATGAAGTCTGATCTTGTTCTTATTACACTGTTGGCCTTTTTCACTTCTTAAATTCCTATACCTGAACAGGGTGTCAAGTGCACACAAATTACCAAATTTTTATCCCCGTGCACACAGCATGCTGCATGCTGCAGCAGTGGCAGTGCCATAAAGACAGGTGACCACATCAGTAAGAGTCTGTTCTTTTCAGCAAGTAGTATAAAGCTTACTTCGAAAAGATACCACTCCTTGGGCTAAGCACAGAAGCGTTGGTGGGATGGGACCTCTGGAGGTCTGTAATTCAGTGTCTTACTCAAAGCCAAATAATCATCAACACTAGATCAGATCAGGTGTGGTTTTGTCTAGACAAGCCTTAAAAACCCTCCAAGGATGGCAATTCCACAGTCTCTCTGGGTGACCTCTTTAGTGCTGCTCTACTCTGAGTGAATTTTTTCCTAAAGTTTCATATGAACCTTCCAAGCCAGGACTTATGCCCGTTGTCCCCTGCTATGTCGTATACCACTACCAAGAAGAGTGTGGACCCATCGGCTCTGTACCTGCACTTCAGCAGTTGAAGGTGCTGTCATATTGCCTTCTCTTTTGCCAGACTAAGCAAGTGCAACTCTACCAGCCTACCTTCATAGGCTGCGTGCCCTCAAACCCCCCTGATCCATCTTGGTAGCCCTCCCTCACGCCCACTTCAGTCTCTCTGCTTCCCCCATGAACTGGGCATCCCCAAACGGTTCACCATCTTACGTCCTTGTCACTCCTGGCTAAAGGGGGTTACACTCCTGACATAGCTCATTATGAGGTTTGCTTTATTTGCAGCGCTTACTCATGCTGATCATGGCATCCACTGTAACTGCCATATGTTTTCAGCAGAGCTGCTACTCAGGCAGTTGCTGCTCACTCTGTGCTGACAAAGGGGCATATTCTGCACCTGGTGCTGAGTTTTGCACTTTTCCTTGTTCAATTTCGTGAGATTTCTGTTAGTCCAATCATCAAGTTTTCTTGAAGTCCTTCTGGATTGAAGATCTGCCATTTCTCATGTCAGCCACTCCCTGATTTTTTAGTATTGTCCCCAAATGTACTGAGAGCGTGCCCTACCTCGCTGTACAGCTCACTGATGAAGTCGTAGAAAAATATTAGTCACAGTATTTACCCCAGGATACTCCATTTGTCACCAGCCAATGTCTAGAAGTCAAGCCATTCATTGTTGCCATTGTAGAAGGTGGCTCAGCCAGTTTTCAAGCCATCTAACAGTCTGTTTATCAAGCAAGACTTCCACAACTCCTAAATGAGAATGCTCTTAGAGACAAGGGACAAGCCTTACTAAAGCTGGAAGATATTACATCTACTTTTCTCCACATGACCACATACCCAGTCATTTCACCATGAAGGGCAATCACATGGTCCAAGCCTGATGTCCCCTTAGTAAATCCGTGCTGAATGTTCCTGATTGCTGCCTTGTCCAGGAGGACTTGCTGCATGATCTCACCAGTGGCTGTGGTGAGGCTGATTGGCCTCGTATATAGTTTACCAGATCCTTTCTTGCCTTCACATTAGACTTTATCCCATCATGAGAGACCTCCTTGAGCCACCATAATGCTTCATAGGTGATAGAGCAGCAGTCTCAGAGTCACACAGCCTGCTAGTGCAGCACTTTACTGAACATCTAGCTTCTCTAAGTACACCCTGATCTGTTGCTTCCCCAGTGACGGATCTCACAACGCCTTCTCTAACCATGCTGGTATACACAGAGGCCTGGGACCAAGCTTTACCTATGAGTACTGAGATGAAAAAGAAGAAGGGGAAAAAAAAAAAGTATGGAATACTTCAGCCTTTTCCATATTGTCCATCACTAGGTTTTCTCCTCCATTTGTCTCCCTAGTGGGAGGCAGAGCAGAGAATTACAACAAATTAGAATGACAACTTGGGCAATAATGCCATGAAATTGCTGGATTAAGTGGATAGGTATGTTGAACTGAATCTTTTCTTCCAGGGAACTAGGCAGAACCTTCCTGATGGACAGACATGTGCACACCCACACACATGCCTGTACTTGTGTGAGGAGACACTCATGTTCCAAACATGCCATCCCAACAGTGATGCTGTATTACTAGTTCCTTCTCAGTGGCTAAGACTGAGGACCAGAGTGTAAAGACGAGGCCCCACACTAGGTCACTGACCCCAGTTAAAGCAGTTATAGACCCTGATAGAATGGTGGAGATACAAATAAAATAAAAAAAGTCTTTAAAAAGTTTTTTACTGTGAAATAAGAACATGGCCTGCAGGGATTTTTCTGGATTAAATAGTCTCATTCCTTTCACAACACTTTGTTGCGTTGGAAACTAGATGGCAAGTCAAAAGTATATACCAAGAGAGAGGAATAAGCATCTAAATAACAGCAGAAGCAATTTGCAGAAAAGGGTTGTCACCATTTTCAGAAATTGAGCTGTAACAATCCAGGTGGCCAGAGCTGCAGACCTGTAAAAGGCTTCAGTCTTTAAATTGTTTGAGCTTGATACTGACAGATGAGAGGAATTAGATGCTGTCAGGTGTGTACCTCACTCCCAGGGATCGTCAGTCATGCCAAATTGCGTTATTGTGGTCTTAGATGAGATCAGACTAAGAATAACTGCAACCTGATTCCTAGTCTCCACAGATGAAAGATAATTGCACTTAATGCTTTGTCTCCTCTTACGATGTTTTTGTGCTTTATTTTTGCCTTGCGGTGCTGACGTAAAGGACCCATTGCATCAGCTGTGCAGTTAGGGCAGCTTCAGCGTAACAGATTTTTTTTGTAGTGCTCTGAATGGCACTCTGCAAAGTCACAGCTACTGAACGTAAGCAGTAACCTCACTCTATGATCCGACAAAAAGTCCTTTGGCAGCCACCTGAGCGTCACTCCCGGGAAGAAAGCAAATAAGAGAGCAGTTATTTCCTAATAACACGAACTTTTCAGGGTTTGCCAGATTCTTACAGGGAAGACATTCAACCTTTCAAAAGTGATTCACACATTAGAAATGCAAAATGCCATGGGATTAAATTAGTGCATGTAAGCTTGTCTTTCTGCACCTGCCAATGTGCACTTTATTCTATTCCACTGTAAATAATTCTCAACAATTAAAAAAAAATGGAAATTATCATCAGATCTGGGTGGGCTGTAATTTTGGTGGCTAGAAAGCATGACTTTACTAAGAAAAAGTCGCATTTGCAAAATTCATTTTGCTAAGCTATAAATAGTTGATTTTCAAAGGTAGTTTCTGCAGTTGTTTCAGAGGGGTTGCATCTACCACCATAATGCGCAAATAAAGAGGTGAAACATCTCTTTTGCCATTTGCCAGAGGGATGGGAGGGGGAGGGCTTGAAAAAAGTAGCTCATGAGATTGTTACATATAACAATGTCATTGTTATATGTAAGCATTTATTGCATTATTGCAAATGTTAATTGAAGAATGAGCGGGGTTTGGGTTTCCAGGCATCCACACCCACAGGTAAGCTGGGGCTCACTGGTAATTAATTATAGGGGCAATGCCTTAAATATTTTATATTGTAGTGTAGGTCTCTCAATGATTTTCCTAATAGGAGAGATGTAGTGGCCTGCTGATCTCACCAGCTGGATTGCCCAGTCCTCATGCTTTTATCAAGTCTGGCTTCCCAAAGCAGAAGCCTCAAGTGCTGTGTGATCCCAAATGAGGACTCCATCCACCTCCACACAGCTCTTGTTTCCTCATCCCCATACACCTACGTTTCAAGTCCCGCGTCCTTACCTGCACACTTCAGCCCTGGCACAGTGCAGCACACTGAGGAGGCAGCTCAGGTGGCTCAAGCCATTGCTTCCCGCAAGGCATAAGCTGCTGTTGCTCAATAAGACTCTAATGACTGCCAACAGTAACAGTTGAAAGTGTGGCTCTTAAGCTGGGATGCACGTGAGACATTTCAACGTTGTTTGTCCCAGAGAAGCTTTCCCCGTAGCCCCAAAGAGGCTGACAAGAGATACAGACTGTTCTGTACAGCAGCAGCAGGAGGACCTGCCTCGAGACACATCAGCAAGAAGGGGATAGTGTGCTCAAAGATAAAATTACCAGACTTATTTTGACCATATATCTTTCGACAGTGCTGGCTGCCAGGAATTGGCTAGGAACAAACTGAAGCAATGTCACGTAGTTTTACCTCAGGCACTGAGATCAGTTTGGCTTTCCAGTCTCAACCTGATTGTGCTCTGTGCTTGGCTACTTAATTCTCTCCTTCTCCCTCCTGCAAATAACACTTTTACCTTCAGGAACTCATTTATATCCCACGAATGTGAATTGTATTTTCTGTTAACAATGTCATTACCATTATTAAAACTGCTGCTTCCATATGCCCATGGCACTTTTAAAGCTCTACCTGGATTTGTCACACTGCAATATACACTGGTCAGTGGTTTATCATTACATACAGTTACAGTTATATGCTACTTGTAGCAGTTGTATCAGTTAATTACTTGTGAATGCTCGAAGCAGAAAGCTAAAACCCTTGCCCAAGGCAGCTTGCTGCCTGAATAGAATATATTGGCATTAGTATTAGGAGACCCGGTCGCATAGGATGATGCCTAAACTCCTGCACAGCAGGACTATAATATGAAGCTGCGTGCTGTTTCTGGGAGGGAAGACTCTTGCCTACTTCCTCTCTTTTCTGGTACTGAATAGTAAATTGTTCTAAGGCTTTAGGAAACCCCTTGCATCCTTAAACATGGGGCATCATAGAGGTGCAATGGGTTAAATGTTTATTATGTAATTCCAGCAGGGAAATCCAGGCTAGATATATGTGACTGCTCCAGTCCTGAGTTCCCACAAGAAGAAAATTAATGGTAACTGTTGTTCTTGGAGGGTGAAAGCCAGGAGACGCAGATTTTGTTCTTCCAAGGACTCTGAGCAAGTGAAATGAAGAAACTCATGGAGATGCCAAGCAAGCAAGTCCCTCCCACCCCCCCGTAACCCAAAATGAAACCCTATCTATCTAATATAATTCAATGTTTATGAATATCATGTTTTTTCCCCAGAACATCTTTAAATGCCTTAAGCTTCCCCACTTCCCAAGGGAAGATCTGCAAGCACAGCAGTGAGCTCTGCTGACAACCCCAATGCCCTAATTCCTGCCCAGGCCCAGCCCATGCGTGTCCCTGGAGGACTCCACCTGGCACAGGTCAGTCCTGGGGCACGTTACCAGCGTTAGTCACTGCACAGATCATCCAAACCAATTAAAAATGCTGATAGGGACAATTTAGCAGGGTTGTTTGTACACTGTAGGTTAGACAGGCTTGGTTGTTTTGCGAAGTGGAGGCTTTGACCTGAAATGCATGTTATTCTTTCCTTGCCTTTTGCCACCACAAAAACAATTTGTCTATACACCAGGGCTGCTCAAGGTCATTTTCTTCTTAAGAGGTCCTGTCTGAATGGTGCGTTAGCAGCGTGCGATACCTGGAAATTTTTAGCAGCTGTGGACAGCCTCCTTTCTCTTGAAGAGGGTAAAACTTAGTAATTAATGTGGCTTTAGAAATGTAGCTCCTCCCCAAGAGCAGAGGCGCAAATGCCAGTGCTCTTCCAGGGAGAAGTCCGAGCCTGGAAGAAAAGCATTTGGCAGAGAGCTGCTGGTGGCTTTGTGTTTTCTTTTACTGTGCCTCACCCTGGATATCCAAGAGGATTCACCTGGGATTCTCATCTTCATGTACTTTAAATGCTTATGGCTAAGAGGTATAATAATATAGGAAAGCGGCAGGCATGCAATTAAAGCTGAGCATGCGTTTTTGTCCAGAGACCGAACACTCTCATGTTTGGAGGTCCACCCCCTGCAATGGGCTCATAGACAGCAAGTTTCAGCTCTGGTTCTGAATTCACTTTTTTCACCAGTCAGGATGAAGCAGAGCAGATCCAAAAGGGAAAGAAAGAGACTCCTGGTGCACCTCAAAATAACATGCCGATGAGACGTTCACCTGAGACTCAGGCTCGAGTCCTGCCATGCCAGGCTTAGCCAAGGCTCCTGAGGCTAACAAAGGAGTGAGTGATCAGATGAACTCTCCAGCATGGGGTGGCACCTGTTTAGCCCTTTTTTGCTTAGATACCTATCTACTCGTGCAGGCATTTGAATTTTAGGCTCCACCTGTTAAGGTATGGTGCAATCATGACGAAGAGTATCTTTTTTTCCCCCTACTTAACTCTGTTTCTGAGCCACAGAAAAGTTACCTAGCATGAAGCTGGGGAGAAATGACATTTTTTTTCACCCAGGGCAGCGTAGTGGCTGGGGGCTCTTCCCTGACAGGTGGAAGCTAAAGCTTCAAGTCCTTATCTCCTCTGACAAGGACTTCAGCCTAGGTCCTTTTTTAGCCAGTCTGAAGCACGACTCTTGCTCTTTGCTTGCTGTCGTCTCCTCTGCATTGACTAATTTTCCAGTGGGAGGCAGTGTATAACACCAAGTTTATGTAAACACTTTATGGGTACATGCAACATCTAGAGTTTAAATTTGTGTTCAGACTGATTCAGACCAGTTACTCGCATCCAACAAGGTGATCTAATCATTATATTTTTTTGGCTCGTCCAGCTCTCTCATCTGCTGTACCTCTGCTGGAGCTGCTGCCTGTCACAAAAAATACAGCAAAATGAAAGTAAGGGGAAACTGGTGCATTTTCCTTTATTCTTGATCATTTTTAACTGCTTTTACAAAAAAAAACCACAACTTTTTTTTTAACTTGGGTATTTTGAACTCACCATTTAATTGATAACAGTTTACTGTTCAGTGAAAGGCAGACTTCTGTACACATTTAAGTCAAATCACCAAGAGCCAAAATAAAGCTGTGCCTTGGCTGTGGCTCAGTACAGTTGCCTTCCTAACCTGCCTTGTGCCATTCCACTGAAGAGGGTTTTACCACAGGAGGCAGATTTTGTTCCACTTTTTTCAGGCTCTTCAATGCCTTTGTAAAGCAGAACATCTCTCTGATTTTTCCACCCAATATTGAAACCCGTAAATGCCCTACAAAGTGCTCAGCAGGCATTTAGCATAAGTAGTGCTAATACAAACTGGGAAAAATGTAGTCTTGTGTTAAAGCACATAAAGACTTTCATGGGTCTGGTGCTCCTTTGCAATATTTTATTTTTAATTAATGTATTTTTAAACAGTTAAAAGACACAAGCAAGCAATTTCCATAAAGACTAGCTAACAGTTCTAAAAACACTTTTGTTTCCTTTGTGTTTGGCAGCAGATAGCAAGCTCTGTATTTGTGGGGGGGTTCCGGCAGAATGTTCATCTGAGAGCAGGGATCTGGGGTGCATTTTGGATGAGATTTTTTTGCACGCATGCATTCATCTTCAGTGGTTAAGCAAACATAATGCCAGAACAGCAAGGCCCAGTTTATAAGCATGCCATGTGCCTTTTCACACGCACCTTTTTATGGTGAGACGCAGAGAGACAGCTTTCTCCACGCAGCACCTGCTTTGGTTTTCATGCACTCCGCTCAAACAGCCATTCGACAGCATGTGGCACAAGGCCAAGCAAGACTGGGGACAAGGAACAAACATACAACCTTTGGGAAGCAAACACACAACACTTCAGTGGTCCATTCCCTTAGACTCCATGTACACCCTAAAGGAAACAAGGACCAGCCCTGAGCGCAGGTCACTGATCAGCCGTACATCACTGCAATTATGCTCTATAGTTTTGTGGGTTTCAGGCTGTGCAAATTATCATGCTCTGAACCAGAGCCCATGTGTGCTTTGGGGGACAGCATATGCCAGCCACCGCTTCCCAACAAGCTGCATGGATAAGACTGTGCCAGGTGTGGGTCCTTCCACCCTGCAGAGTCCTCCAGCAGCCTTGGCCCTCACAAAGACCCTCCAGGTCCTCTTGCCACACCAGCAGGCCAGCAACATACTCCCTCAATGTCATGCTACAAAACCAAAAAAACAACCAAAACAAAATAAAAAAAAACCCTCCCACTCTGATGGGCAATGATACAGCCCTCACATAATTTCAGGCTCTGAAATGCAAAACTGTAATTAAAAAAAACTATTGTCATTTAAGGCTACAGGGGTACCACACGGCGCCCTGAGGAAATCAAGAAGCACATGCTTGTCTGTGCCTCTGGGCTGCAAGATTAAGCAGCAGTCCCCAGCCCTACTTTAAGTGTTGGCACAACCTTTGGTGACAGTTCTCCTGTCAAAGGGAGAGTCACACCACCTTCCCTACCCACAGCTACCTCCCTCACTCTATAAAAGGGTTTAACAGTCCCTCAGAAGAGTCATTCTCCACTGACTGTGGGTTACCTGAAAGCCCTGTGGGTTTTTTGACTCTTCCACATTTTAGCGGGCATTTCTGTTTGTATTAGCAGCACTATGAATGCGTCAAATGCCCCAGTTATTGGTCTGTGGAGCATTTAGGGAGAGACCCGATTTTCTCAGTGTGGCTGAGCTGCCTCGCTGCTGGGCACGTGCTGCCAAGGTTCACGAGGGTTACACTCACTGTAGCCCATGAACAAAACAGGGATACTTTTTGCAGCAGCAGAGCATAAAAATTAGGTAGATGAGGTAAAACAGTGTTCCTATTTACAATATGGATGATGCGTAAATGAAAGGCAATTACATAGCACCACTGGTGGTCTTGTTCCTGATGAATCTGCTGTATCTCAGCAGGGCTGCCCTGAATCTCTGTTCCTGAAGGCCAAATCTTCCAGCTTCAGTTAGATATTGGTTTAGTGTCAAAAGAAATCCCAGTCTGTTGTGGAGAACACCAGTGTCCCTTGACTGAACAGAGTCCTTTAACCACTGCAGCAGAAAAGCTGCTATGGGCTGCTATTATTGGGACTCTCCACAAGCTGTTCAGCCCCCCCAGCCCTCTCCTCCAGCTCAGCCCCTTGCACCTCCTGTGTAATAGCATAATGCTGGAAGACACAAGCAATAATTTGATGCCTCAAGCGTACCAATGCAGTAAGGGCATGGAGACAGGCAACACAATGGCATCACTCACTCCTTGTCCATCCTTTCCACTCCCGCTGCCCAGCCGAGGCGAGCAGGGGGTCAAACAATGACTGGCTGTGGGACCAAGCGCTGGAGCCTGGGTGAATCAGGGTGCACCAGGCCACGGGATGTGGGAGCATGCAGCCTCTTCGCAGTCATGCTGGAATCAGTTTTTGTTCTGTGCAAGCAGGTTATAGGAAGGGGTTTCTTTATAGGACCAGGCAGAGGAGCAGGAAAACAGTGCACACCCTGTGCATGTGCGTGCACACAGCCACATGTGCTTGTATGTGCTTATACCTGCATCGCAGCATACTGTGCCAGGACATGCTGCTCTCCTATGCAACGGTAACAGATCCTGACGGTAGGACTCTCTCTTCTGAGATAGCCCCCTGCCGCCATCTCACCTTTCAACTCAAAATGGCTCGCTATTTTTTTCTTGCAGCCAGTATCCGATTAGTTCTTAGCTTCTCATGGTCTGAATTCAGTTATACAGTTGCATTCCAGCTGTTAAGACTCCTCAGGTTTTGCATGGTATTCCTCAGCTCAGTAAGTAAGCATTGTACAAGGAATATTGCTGAGGCTTATTCATTGACATTGCTTGCAGCAGACGAAGCATTAAGTAGATGCAGGGTTCAGGCAACAAAGCCTTTTGTAAATGCTCTCCCTCTGAGCTTGAATACTGTCTGTGTATACCAAAAAGGCAGACTCCTGTTTCTCTTTCTTTGTCTAATTTCAGATTTCAAGTAAAACTAATTGTAGATAACAAATAAATTTCCAACACAGAAGAAATGTATAAGATTTTCCTTGGAGATCCCGACGAATATGCAGTGTTTGGATTAAATAAACCAGAAGCAGGTCCAAATCCTTCAGTGCTAGGAAGTCTGGAAATGTCTCTGACTTCTGTGGAGCTCTGTTTGATATTGCTCACCATCCTTCTCTACCATCTTTTTAACATAGTGGAGGGCTATAAAGATGTTCCAAGCTCCTAGTTCAAGGCAAAGTCTCTCGCTGCACTCCAAAACAAATGAAAACCAGGCGTCATTTTTCCAAATATTTTCCTACAGCAAGCAGGTGTGATAAAGGATTTCCTTTTTTTTATTTGTGCTCTATTTTAGTGTAGCACCTATTAAAAATACCTTGCCTATGATGTTAGGGATAGAAGACTGTAAAGGGAAAAAAATCTTCTGGGTGTGAAAATACCATGGCTATGCACTCTGTTTGTGAGTTATGTTATCCTACATTCAGTTTACATATGTAAAGAGCACCAGCTTATGTCTCGGTCATGATTATTAAATTAAATGTACTTGAGTCTATAGTAATTATTCTCGAGTTTCTGGTACCAAAAGTTTGTGTCAGGCTCTTGACATTTTAATGCATAAAGGCACTACCCGTATAAATCAATATAAGCACTCATGCCTTATGCAGAATTTTTCCTCCAGCCAATGCTCAAAAGAACTGTACTCGTCCTCTGCAGCTAATGTCCTCTCTCCTTGAAATGTAACTGCCCGCCTCGTGGCAGTCTGGAGGAGCGTTTCTGTGCCAAACTCCTGCAGGGGAATGGAAAAAAGGAATAATTTCTAAATCAGCAAGGGGAATCGGCCAGACAGAATGCAATTGTCCACGTTGCAGTTTGGCCGTTGTTCACAGATATATATGACTCTTTGGCCTGACTTCAAAGCTGAGCCCACCAATTCAGTGCAAATTCTAGTTGCTCAGCCTGTCTGAAAATCTGGACATTACTGAATGCAAATGGCCGGGACTTGGTTTGTAATGAAGCATTGAAAAGACACTGACAATGGGCTCAGGAATGAGGGGACAGGCGCATAACGAAGAACTATCAGTATCACCACCACCATATTCTATAACATTGGGGAGATCCTGGAAGGTCTCTGCTAACCAGGACCCTAATTTCTTAACAAGTAAGACCACAGTGTGAGGCTCTCGTGGTCTGAAAACTTGGGGGAAGGAGATTAAATAAACCATTTTGAAAGCTAGGAACTTGAACAAGGCAAGATGAGAAATGTACAGGTTTCCTCATTTTCCTGCAAATAATGAACACTGTGATGTGTTGTAATGTGACTGTGATGTTATAATGTGACTGTGATGTGTCGTAATGTGACTGTCATAGCCTTCAGTGGGGAACGGTGCAAAAACCCAGCCTAGGGGTATCCAGCTCCAGAGTAGCTGGGGAGATTCCCAGTCCTGCCGCTTCTCCTCCGTTCTACGGCACTCCGGATTGCCTGGAGGAGCAGGTCTTTGTTATTGAGGATGTTGTATTTACTCAGGTTCACGAGTTTGTCAAAATTTTCAGAGGAGTAGATTAGCCTAATGAGGTAATAGGGTGAGCAGTTGTTATCCAGATTTAGTTTGCCTTCTTCCATCTCTGAGAGACAGCGCTTTACCCCTGCAGAGAAAGACAAAAGCCACTACAGTGAGCTGAATCTGGAGCACAAAATACATGGTGTTGGAGGGGACTGATCTACTTGGCAGAACCCGCTGTTAAAAACAGCCTCCAGGAAAGATTGCACACACACACCGCCCCCCCCCCAGCTTGAAAGAGCCATTCCTGGTCAGCTTTCCCAGCTGCTCCTCCTTTCCCCCTCCTGCTAAAGCTCAGACCTGGAAATCCCTCAGCAGGGCTGGCAGGAATCGCTACCTTCCCTCTCGTCCTGCCCCAGCAGACAGTCATTCCTGGGCAGTGTGCCCCTGGGTCCACATCCTTTCCCAAACCCTGTAAGTCTGACTCTCAGACAAGCCACACACCTGGAACACCTTTCAAAACCCATGATCAGACCTCGATTACTGGTGACGAGAGCGTATCTGCCAGCTAGAGCAAGTGGACAACCTAGTACATACAAGGAGGCCTTGTGGTGCTAACCATGCAGGATTGCCTGTTGCAGAGTGTGGAGGTGCAGAGGGAACAAAGCACCCCACATCAGCCTCTCATCCTTCAGCTCCTTCAACTCAGCCTCGGGTTAACCCAACCTCTTGGAGTTGCCAACATCCACCCTTCCTGTTAGGTCAATCTTTTTGCTTAAAAGGAATTACCTCCACCAGGGACTTCAGCAGCCTCATGTTTATGCTTCTACAAAATATTTAGAGTTACATTTTTTCTCTGTTTTTTTACCTATCTCCTTGCAGTCTGAACCAAATATGCCCAAACCACAAATGTATTGTGAGATGACTGTCAGTGGGGCTACAAACAGACTGCTGAGATATTCCTTACGATGTCTACCAGAACCACATGAAAATGACACATGAATTTTGCTTGAGACATAGCAGGCTTTAGTCTAACCTACTGGTTTCTGAGCAGTGTGATCTCAGGGTGCTAGGCACAGGCTGTCACTAGAAGTGGCTGTATTAAAAATGTCCAAGTTTTGCTTCATTGAGCCTCCCAATATTCAGAGAACCATATCATCTGTGCTATCCACATCCAGATGCAGCTGCATCTGCCTCAAGCACACAAAAGCACAGTTTATAGTTGCATTGTAAATGGGCACTTCACAAGCTGATTCTCTTTTCTAGAATTTAAATAGTTAAAAGCAAGAAAAATAAATACCCACATTCCACAAGGTGTCTCTCAGCCATCTAGAAATGAAAAGCTCCACTGTTAAACTTGAAATACACGCAAGCAAGTTGCCAAGGGCCCTCCTCCCCCAACCACCCACATCAGTTGCTGGCTGTCAGCTTGATTGATGAATCACTGGCTGCTCAGGGACATGCAGGTGAGTGTCACAGCTCACGAATTTGGGCCTGGAGCGCCGAGAAGCTGCAGCAGCTGCTTTGCTCTGCATAATTTCATCCGTCTTTCATCCAGAGAGACTCTGAAACACTCACCTGTTTTACCTGCTAGCCACTGCTCAATGGCCGTATCTCACTGTGCATTGCCATTTGGATCATCTCCAGCCTCTACCTAACAAGCCTAGTTCCCTCTACTGGGTATCTCCTCTGTTCATCCATAGAGTTTCTAAACATGATTTTATTGGTGTATCTCTTACTGCACATATTCTCTGAGCGTTGGTGAACATCATAGCAGAAAAGGAGCTTTACTTAACCTGTTTTGCTACTGTTCATAACCTTCCCTAAATGTTCCCTCAGAGACATCCATTTTGCTGTGGTCCCAGTACCACAATATAATTTTGGGTAAAGCTGGAAGAAGAGTGAATGCTCTGTCTGCAGTAGCAAGGGAGAGCAGAAGTTCAGCATGGCCTGATAACTCAAAAGGTTGTGTGTGAGATACTTCAGGGTTTGTTGCCGTAAAAGCTCCAGAACAGAGGAAGGTCTCAGGTTAAGGAAGTCCGACAGCAGAGGCATCAACAAGATACCACCTGTCTGATTTTTGCAGAGTATCCCACAAGCTTTTGGAAAAAAACTAGTCTATACTGAGGCTCTCTTGTTCTAACATGGCCTTTGCTGCTTCATGCCTGCATTCAGAGACAACACCTGAGGGCAGACCCCACTGCCCAGGGCCTTCTGGGCCTCCACACAGAACCAACCCAACTGCACATGTCCCCACAGCAAAGCCATGTCTGTTGTTGAATTCCCTGGAGAAAGGGAGGAAGGATATGAGCTGTGTTACCTGGGAAACTTAGGGTCTTGCTGTCTGTTAATCATGTGCACAGGGCTGCCAAACTCATGTGCAAAGCTCTTTGGCAAGTACAGGACAAGGCCCTTCTCTGTGAGCTAATACAGGCTGTCCCTTGCATACACCACAGACTAACAGAGCTTTTCTGGCAGCTCTTTCTATTCACTGTCTTTTAGTAAAAGAAGTAACCTCTTTCTCCCACAGTGCTTCTACCGACATCATATAATGGCTAGGCCAAGGTAGGACGATCAGTAACTTTTATGCTTCTTATCCTTATGCCAACTAAACATTGCACCCCCTCCATCTCCTACTATTTATTTTTCTGAACATGTTCACAACAGAATTACTTGACCCAGCTGTTAGCAGCCACGTGCCTGATCCTTCTGCTCTGACTGTTAGGTCACAAACATCATTCTTATTATTGCTGGAGAGACTTGCTAATTCTCTCCATCTAGATGGTGGCATGAGAGTATGGGAGAAGCAACCAGTGCCCAGCCTGCTGGCTTACTGCTAGGTCTTAAATTGATAGGGGGAAGATGAGGGAAGAAGCAGTTGGCAGATGTTCTTGGTCTTTTCTAGATTGAGGAGGAATTCTGGCCCTACCTTTTCCCCAACATCTTACCATTGCAAGTGCTGCCTTCTCCAGCATGCCTTGCAGTGTGAGTTGTGGCTTGAAGCCTTGTTCTGTCCTGCGGTCTTACGCAACATCACTGAGTCTGGTGTGGTTTGCTAACCTGCCTGTTGAGCAGTATGTAGAGGCTAATCAGTAGAGACATAGACCTGCCTCAGCTACCTCTGTCGCATCATGGTTTAAGAGACACAGTTTCACTCTGTATATGGGGAACATAATCCCGGTTTTGGTGAGAAGGTTAACATGGCTACAGGAAAAGAGCTGACACCTCCTTCTCCTCTGCCATGGTGGAAACTCATGTACTTTATGCTGAATGCAGTAACCTAAACCTGGCCTGACAGATGAGTGGGCATGCTCATTCATAGCCCAATGGAAGAGGCAAATATACGTGTATGACTGTGATGGGTAGGAGACAGGATGGTCTCACCCACACAAAGGCTGTGCCCTCACTTAAAATTATTGCTACAAAGGACAAATAAGATCTGTGCTGTGGAAAGACAAATGGCCCGAACTCAAATAGAAAGTATAGTTTTGTTGACTGAACTTACCAGGCTCCTTGAATTCCTTAAAGGTGTCGTTCACCAGGGGGAAATGGATTACTATGGGTGCTCTGGGGTCCTCTGCATCCGAAAATACATAACATTCCTTTGGGTTCTTCTCTTCTTCTTTACTTATCTCCACTCTGGGGAACGGGATTTTTTGTATCTTGCAATATTTGTATGTCATCTCTAATTGCTGTGGACACAGAACGTCATTGCCTTAAAGCTAACACTAAGACAAGAATCAGGCTTACTGAGGTATCATAGAAACACTACGGCAACCTAATTCAGTCCCTAGAATCATTTTGCAATGAATGTGTAGTCCAAAGTAGCCACAGTATAACCCTACTTTCTGCCACCACTCACCACAAGTCAGACAATGCTTCTTATCACTCTACAATGTTTTTTACAGCTGGAGGGAATGACCAAAAGCCACGCTTCGAATTTGTCATGAGACAGACCAGGAGAGATCAAGGCCATGTCTCCAGCAACCAATTGTTATTGCAATTCCCTGAGGATCCTAGGAAGTGTACGCTGCAATCTACTACAGATAAAAAAGCCTAACAGTTTCTATAGTTCTGATCTTGAAGGAAGTTTCTTTCCTCCTCCAAGATACGGTGACTGGTTTGCTCTTGAGTATATGATCAAGACTTAGACAGCCACTTACTTAAAAGTTTTATTAAGACAAGAAGAGTTTTACCAGGGCTGCAAGGAGCAGAGCATGCTAATCTTCTCACCTTGAATACATTCCCCAAACCATAATCAAGTGAGATAATGACATCTACATTCCTCTCTGGCTTGAAAAGTGCTGCACCACTGGTGTTGATGAAATAGCCAACATCTATCAGGCAAAGATATTTCTGCAGTGGTGTCAGATTGTTAGGGAAACAGTCCAGCACAGTGTCTGAAAAACATTTTGAATATAGTTAGCGGTGCATTGGTAGGAAAGGAGGAGTCAGTAATTCTGTCTGTGCTACATGTTAAGGGCAGCCCCTTGGTTGCCCTCAAGACCAGGCTCACCTCCCTCCATAACGCGAGCCCACAAACGTGGCCTCAGGAGCATGCCCTCCAAACTGCACGTCTGAGCACATCTGGCCTGTTACCACACTCCCCAGGCACACTCACAAAGGCAGGCCGTGAGGCAGCCACGCAGAGGACAGGTGAGACACAGACTCGGCTGGCCTCACAGCTGCTCTGGGGAGTGATTTTTCACAGAATACAGACTTTAGCCGATTTTTTTTTCCCCCTAAGAACTGGGAAAAATGCAAACAACAAAAACAGTTTCACAGTGTAGCAACAAATCTAACAAATGCAGTACATCACTGCACTTTTGCATTGCTCCTTCTTTGCTTTTGCATTCTCAGGATTAGGCTCCTCTCCCAGAGTGAAAAATCTGACTTTGACTTGCTTTCAGTGATCTCTCATATAAATTATCTTAGCCATGCTGCAAAAAAAACCCACATCATGCACACAGCATCCCCTACCAACAGCTTAAAATATTGCTTGAATTAATTAAACTTCACATTAATGCCAAAAGGAGCCAAAAGGGGATTATACCAACTGGTAAGTTGAGATCTAGAGCCAGTTTCTGATAGCTAGACTCTTATTTCTCTGCTAGCAACCCCACCAGCCTGCCCTGTAGACAGCAAGTCCACTATTGTTCCCCCGGTACCATTTCAAGTCCCATGGAATACGAAACATTTTGCCATGGTTTTAAATATCAAAATAGTGGTTTAAGCATGTTCCTCAAGTTCACAAAATGAGGCGGCAAAGCCCAGAGCAGACCCCTTGAGCCCTAAATCATTTGTGCTTAGGTATTTTAAGAAACTGTTGATCACAGAAATACTGCAGGTAAGTGCCAGCATTTCATTTCTTTCGATCTCTCTGCCTCCTTGGCCTCATTCTGTTGCATTGATTTAAACCATGCAGAATAACTCTAGCTTGTTCCATAGCCTGGAATGTTTGACAGCAGCTTGAAGTAATAACTCATATTTGTTCCATTCCCTCACTGTCAGGTCTTTACAAAATTATTTGCTTATTTTAGCATTCATGGCTGCTGGAATTCACAGATTCTGCTGTAATGAGAGACATTTGCTTGCAGTCCCTCACAGAAGAAACAGAGAGTACTTTTTAGTTTTATTTGGCCTGATGAATATTTTTACTTGAAATTCCGTTACCCCGATTTTCTTATCACAGAGATGGAACTGTGCAGCATTTATTCATGGCTGGATATGTGAATCAGAAGTAGGCGTTTCCTTGGGAGAGTCTCTTCTTCCATCCCAGACCCAAAAAGGGACTTGAAAGAAGTCCTGCCTTAGGAATTCCCTTGAAAGCATGAACCCTACTGTAAATGCATTACACTAATTCCAGGCTATGAGTTCTCAAATTCCTCACCATGAAAATTAGGTTTTTCACATGGCATTTAAAGTCTTGTTTTAATGTGTCAGATAACCTGAGCTGCTGGGAAGCCTTTAAAACACAGCTATATAATGGAGACTTCACCTACCGTGAGACTATCATTTCTGCTCACAGAGCTGGCATCTCCTCTTGCTCCTAGAGATGGATCCATACCTCGTTTTAGCTTGGTCTCATGCAGCCAGCCAAGAGAAGATACAAAATCTGCTAATTTTTCCCACTCCAGAGTTTCAGTTTCCCTTTTCCCACTCCAGACTTCATGCTTTTCCACTTATTTTACTTTATTTGTAGAATATCTACCCTGAAGTAGTTTTTAGTGTCCCTATGCTCTCTTCCTCCAAATCCTCCTTGAAGTCTGCTTCTACCCATTTGCCTTTACAAAATTGCTAGTCAGCAAATGTAAGGAAAATTTTTTTTTTTTAACATTTACTGACTGACAATTTTATCCTTCATCCACCTTCTTAAACTACTCACGTGCTCCTTCTCTCACCCACCCTTCTTATGCTACTTGTTTTCTCCTTCCCTCATTTGTTTTCTTAGAGCAGACTCTTTTAGGACACGGACTTTTTTCTTACTGAACATTTTCAAAGCACTTAGCACACTGTGGGTTCTGCCTTAATCCACAAAAGAGCTCCACCATCACTTGCCATTGTCAGCAAACCACGTAGCAATGGTAGCCAGGGACAAAAAGTGTTGTAACTTGCATGAAACAGGGGAGAGAAAACACAAGTTGCCAAAGAGAAGGACTCAGAGGAGGCAGAGAACACGTGTTTTCTTGCTGAAGTCAGATTAACCTTAATAGAGTGGGGTCCTCCCACACTGCTACCTGCTCATGGAATAAATGAGGATGCTGGGATTACAGGAAGGTTTGTGATGCACAAAATCTCAGCTCCATCACATTGCTATCATATTTTGAGGTAAAACTATTATGACTGTTTACTTTGCCTGCCTGCAGAGCACAGGCCATAGAAAATTGCTGTTCAATTTATACATCAAGTCTATGCATTCTGTTTGTTTAATATACACAGTCTAAACCTACGTGGCTTTAACTTTCTGTTGTTGGATCTTGGTATTTCTGTTTCTGAAGGGTTAAAGAGAGGTCTCTGGATGGATAAATCATCAGGCAGAAATACTACACATACAGGCAACCACATGCTTGCAGCCACTCCTTTCCTTCATCTGATCCATATAATAACCTGCTATTTTATGCTTCTGATGTTACCTTTGTTTCTTGACCTCAAAAGATTCTACCCTTTCTGAATCTTTTGACTACTGTACCTATGAGAGTGACAAACTTCCTGTAAAAGAGCATGCTTTGACACAAATTACAGATATCTTCAGGAGGTGAAAGAGTTGCCCATGGACTAGTTCATTTTAACCTGTTACCCTAAAGAAACAGACACCATGAACATAGTTCCATCTCAGCAGATTCCCAAACCCTGAGAAAATATCTCTAAATGTGAGATTTCCAAAGTCCAAAGAAAAAAAAATCTGAGATGTTACCTGCACACTGCAGGTACCTCTTTGTTGCAGTTACCTTTCCATTCAATAAATTTTTTCTGATGGATATAATCCTTATGAAATTCTAAGCCTCTCAGGAAGTTATGAGACTTTCCCAGTAGTGGACGCTTGGTCATGATGTCCTGAAACATTTCATACAACTTCCCTGACAAACAAGACGGAGGCTCGATGATAGGGACATCATCCTCAGAGGAATGTTTTTCTGAAATAGAGAAGGAACTGTGAGAAAAAACATCAGCAATCTGTTCTGCTGGGCACCTTTACTGGCTAGCTGCCCTTGCTGTCTTCCTGTGGGTCCCTCCCCTCCCTGTTTCTTGCAGTCTGCTTGAAAACATATACACATGACCAATCCCATTTAAACAAAGAGATATTTGGTTTTGTTTAAAGCAAGCACAGCTTTTGTCTTTTACTCTTTCAAATGACACACTGGCTTTGTATTTTTGCCTACAAGTAAAAGCTACCCTTCTCATTTGCAGACACGGGAGGAGTCATTTAACAGACCATGAGCAAATGTTAAATGAAAAACATTTGTAACTAGCATTTCTCTGGGTTAAAAGTAAAATAAAATGAAATAAAATAAAATAAGATGAAAACATCACATAGTGATCATTCTGATACAGGTGAAAATCATGCTGGAAGATCCACAGTGAGGCAACACAACATGCAGCAATTTAGGGAGAACATGTGAGAGATAATTCACAAACAGTAGCAATAATGTATCTTTCTTAATCCTCTCCTGAATAGGAAGCACTGTCTGGTCAAAAACAAATACTAATTTTGAAATTCTTACCTATATCTACCATATCTTTGGCCCATCGTTCCCAGAATTCATTTGAATTTGAGGCCCAGTACAAGCCATCCAGCAAATTCCTAGTAAAGATGTTTGTCCAAAGACCTGCAAGTCAAACCACATGGGAAAAATACTGCACCACCACGTTAATCACTGACTATTACAAGTATCCATGCTACATACTATTGGCCCATGTGAACTGACCCTGTCATGACACAGCTTAAGCACTAAGTCTCACAGAGTTCAAACATCATGGTGTCAGCACTTCAGTGCTCTTTCTCAAGAGATAACTACACACAGAGCATTCACTGCATAATACAGAGTAACAAAATAAGAGGTATCTGTCACCCAAATGATGATTCAGAGTGTTTACTGTGTACTTGTGAAAGAAAGCAGGTTTTGAAAGCATGGTGAAGCCACATAAGCATAAGGCCCTTCTTAAAACTGATTTATTCTTTAAAATTATCTAAGACCTATTTTATTCCTTTCAGGCATGT
>VYZW01005943.1:39805-50886 GCA_013401315.1 Balaeniceps rex | reverse complement strand
AACCCAAAGCATTCTATGATTCTATGATTCTATGAATAACAAGGATCAGGTACAGGGACAGAGCTGGGATTGATATGCAGGAGGATGGTGTCCTGGGGAGGAACCAGAGATGTTACCGTGGGGCCATGTGGGAGGCGGGAACATGGTCTTGGAGATACAGGCATACAGGGTACGGGCTTCATTGGTTCTGCTCCATTTAGAGCAGTTTGTTTTGATATTACTGAAAGTTTAGAAATTCAGGATCTCAACTGACTATTGACCATGTAAATGTATTATGTCTGCATATGTATATCTGCTGTCTTACAAAGTCTGGCTTTGTTATTTGAGGTATTTGAGATAGCAGGAGATGTCACAGATCAGTGAATCAAACAGTCTGAGTTACTATCCACAATGAAAAAAACAGAAGAAAGTGTCTTTTTAATGGGGGACTTCAATTTGGGAGACATATGCAGCCAGAAGTAAACTTCTCTTCAAATTTAAGAAAAGTATAAAGGTGAATTAATTATGGGCTGGCAGTTGGTGGTAGCCTAGGGACCAACTGTTATTATCAGATTGCACTCCATACAGACAGAGGACGGGACAAACCAATAACAAATACAGTTGACTCTCCAGAATAATTCATTTCTCAAAACTGGGAAATTAGAGTGAAATTTAATAAGTAGGAAAAAAAAACGGGAAAATGAGAATTAACATTGGGATTTTTTTAAGAGGAGTCTATGAAGATATGAGTCCAACTTTGAGTAAAAGTAAAACTTTGTTCAAAGGCAAAGGAAATGCACTAATTAGAAATAAGAATGCAACATGTGACAACGGGAAAGAAAGAGACCTTAACACACACAGCAAAATAAATTAAAGCTTATAAAGTGTAGAAAATTGATAAGGGAAGCTAAAGACATCAAAGAAAATCCCGTGGTTAGTAGGATTAATGACAATGAACTTAATTTTTAGGAATAATTAGGAACAAACTAAATCCAACAAATAGCATAAGACCATTTAGTAATGGAAACTGCAAAACTGTTTAAACCATACAGTGTAGGGTCAGGTCTCCATACGTTTCTGTTTATCTAATAAGGCTTGAACAATTTGCATCCTCAAAGAACTTATACACTGAGGAGTGCTCTATATCCTGTAATTTTAAAAGTCATTATTAAATTAGTCTTATGGCAACTTTTCTAGTATTTTTTCTAGGGTCAACTTCAAAGTAATCAGTCTATCCTTCTTGTCAGTTCATTTATCTCTGTTTTTAAATATACTGATATGACACCAGCATATTTTCCTTTTCTAGAATTTCTTTGTTATGCCAAGATTATTAAAAATTAGCATCAGTGATTGACTGTGTGATCTGTGATGAGATTACAAGTCCATTTGATAGACTGTGTAGGTAACCTAATATATCTGAAGGTGTTTAAAATTACTATCTCTTATTCTAACACACACCAAAAAAAGCCCACTCTGAACTTTAAGGAATTTCCAAAACAAGAAAGCAAGCATTCAATGGAACAAAAAATGGACAATAAATATTAAAAAGATAGGCTTCACAGAGGAACAAGCACTCAATAAAAGTTGTTTCAGATTAATTTCATGGGGAACAGAATTAACTATTCAACAATTTCATGGTCTGAAAACAAATATGAAATCATTGATGTTAAAATATGTTAAAATCAACAACATGGGTAGAACGACACAAAATGACAGGACCAAGCAACCAAACAGAGTAACCTGAATATCTTGATAAACAAAGCTAAAAAAAAAAAAGATATTGCTTAACACTGTTCCAAAAAAATGTGCAAACAAGGAATGAGGTCATATCTTCAGAGTGGTGTCTATATCCTGGGAAGTAGTGACTGAAAAGCACCTAGTATGATGCTGAAGCAAGAAAAAGAGCTTGGGCAAAATGTTTAGGCAAACAAGTTATTGGGCACCATAGAGTGAGAAAGGATTGAACACAACAGTCTCTGAAATACCAAAGCTTGGTCTGGGTGATCTAACGGACCCTTCTGGCCTAAACTGTGAATGTTGATGTGACTTATTTAATCTGAATGGATTTGTCTAGTCCCTGTTAGACATTCCAGGATGTTATTGCTGAATACAGTGAAATATATAGTATTTCATAGCTACATGCGTTTTCGAAGCTAGAAGGGACCGTTATAGTCTGACCTCATGTATAACGGGGCTAGTCCAGCTATTTTGCAGCCTGTGGCCCAAAACATGTTGCTGTACCTGCTAAGAACAACATGAACACGCCATTCAGGAAATCTGAATCTGATCTTTGATCGGTAAACAAACAAATTAATCAGAAGCTCATAAATGAAGATTAAATAACTCAAAAAATGCTTCCTTTCTACACCTGTTGGTGTGGACAACTGCCAACTCTCCAACTCTGTCTATAGGATGCACTAGCCTTAGGTAATATAAATTATAATCTTTAATATATATATAATGTATAATATATATATAATATTTAACATAATATAAATTATAATGTTTAATATTCCAGCCTTTCGCAACAGTTTTTTACCAAATGGTTCTTATATCAAATCAAAACCTTTTGCACAATCAAAGCATATTGATGCAGAGTGCTAAAATGGGATCCTACTTAACTAGTTTAGTCCTATTCTTTTAGTTAACTTTTAGTTTAGTCCAACAAAATTTTAAGTGATTTTTGAACTTCCCATCAGCATCCACATTCCCCGTATGGTCAACAGGCTTCAAGCCTTGCAAAGGAAGCCTTTTTTTGCCCCAATGGACATTTGACATCACTTGCTTTTCTTCTTAGACAGACACAGCCACACGCACATGCGCGCGCACACACACACAAAAAAAAAAGAACCACTTATGAAGAATCGAAGGAGCATATAGTTGGTTTTGTATTGTTTTCTGAACTGGCATCACCATATTTTGTCTAGGTTAATACAATAAGCAAAACATGAACTTCCAAGCATAGCTTCAGAGCTCAGAACACTGTGTGTTCCAGTCTAATTTGTGTCTGGTCCAAGAACAGGATAGTTTTATAAAAGTTTTTTTCTGACTCCATGTTTGAATAGTCTCAAATGCTTCATGTCACCAAGGACCTGACCTATTCATGGCATAAATTAGAGTATTCCCAAAGCTACTCTAATTTGCACCATTATGCTTGTACAACGAGAAACTTGTTCTAATGACAAGTAAAGTGTGGTTTGAAGGAATGTCCCAGATAGTGTTATTTTACTTACACTCTTGACACCAAAGAGTGGTTTAGACAGGAACTACTAAGCTTGCACTTCACCATCTGGAGATTTACCCACGCAGAAGAAATTCCCAAGGGGACGGTTAAACTGGTTTTCCAACTGCAAAACAGCCTCAGCAAAGACCAACATCTGGCCAAAGTATCCTGTCAGGGACCTATGCTCACTGTGCATAATAAACATGGCTCACTATTATTCTTGGTTTATTTTATTCTGTCACTCGAGATCATAAGGGGAAAAAAAAGCAGCTGATAGACAGGAGAAAGGAAGGCAGAAATGATGCAGTAAAAAATCCCGGTATTTTCAGAAACTGCAAATTTAAAATGGCATAACCTTCCTTCAAAACACACAACAGCACCATTTTCTAAAAGACCTGTGACTTTGCCCTAGAGCCACTAGTTAATGTTCATGACGCTGTTGTGTCACCTTCCACTGGCAAACTGCAGCACACCACAAATATTGTGAATTGTTCTTAAATTTTTCATGGCTGAGATTGCATTCAGTTCCTGACAGAACTGAACAAATCTGTTCATCCTTTCTTGCATTTCCAGTCACCCATTCTCATCCACTAGAAAACACTTCATCTCAAAGAGCTTTTGGAGGACTATCCAGCCTTAGTCATCTTACTTCCAATTCACAAGCAGCACAATCCCATCATATCTTAAATTTTTATTCTCCACAGTTCCATCTGATCTATAACAGGTAGGGTTTTATCACACTGGTTGTCTACAGTACTTGCAGATCCGTGCACGATGAACCCAGCTTGAGTATGTTATACTTTATGCTTGCCTCCAGCCAATTTAGTACTTCTAACATGATGAAGAGTTTTGGGGAGGTACTTACACATCCCAAGCTCTGGACAAGCATCTTTCCTACCCTATCTCTTTATGTGGAAAGAAGTGTTCGTTCAAATATCTTGCTACTCTGTATTTTCCGGTCTCCTTTTGATGAACAACTTCTAACTTACTGTTTCCTTCCCACAAAAGAAATTTTCCAGGTAGTTCTTTTCCCATCAGTCCAGGTATCTCTCATCATTGTTCGTTAGGAATATATTTATCAGCTCCAAAGCTTAATCCAAGATTTACTTTATCCACCACATATTTTTCCTGTTTGTTACCTGACACCTTCCCAGCCCTCCAACATCCTCAGCCATTCTCCACACCTTAGCATAAGGCTGTCAGCATCTCATTCCTTGTCCATGAACTTGCTGCACTGTTTTTTTCCTTGTCCTTCTGCCTGACTCCCTTAAATCCATCTTAATTCAGATTATTTCTACAGTGTAATATCAGAAAAGTGAAAAATCCTGTCTAAATATTGCCTTGACTGTCTTTTGTACCTTGAGCTTGATTTCAACAACCTTACCAGTCTTCCAACGCTCTCTCAACAAAGTTCTCTTCATTTTTATTTTGTCATCCCTTTCACTGAAAAATTCCTATAGGTTTCTAATGTCCAGTGGTGTCAGTATCTTCTATTATCTCTTTTCAGTATGATTAGATAGGCTCGTGCATTTTTTTATCATTATTCCTGGGTTTTGTTATTTCTAACATGAGAATAGCATGTACAAAACTAGGTTTTGTCCCTTTTTGCCTTTAATAACCCCATACTTGGGAAATACCTGGGCTCTTGGTTTTCCTCTATTGGGGTGTTTATTCCTCTAAGACACTGGTCAGGTAGGAGAATATTTATGTGGTAATAAAAAACTTTAACAGAGGGTTGTTTGGATCTAATAATCTCAGGTATTTCGACACATCTTTGCTTGTCGTGTGTCATGCTGAATTACACCGTGGCCTGCATGTGACAGCAGCCCATAATGTGACCCGTGTAATATAGTTGGAAATGTAATGTAGTGGGAGGGGGGCTTAAAGGGAAAAAACACTCTTTCATGCTGGTAAAAGCTGTGGATTCAGAAAGAAAGCAACTTCAAACTGTCTGGGAACTGGAAAAGATTAAATGATAGCTCGGCAGCAAGCCTACAAAGAAATCTGTAATAATAGATTAAATGATACCTGTAACACATTACATGAATATTAATAACTTTCATTAATATTTTTCAGTTTTACAGCACAGGTCATTTTTTGTCTGAGTCATCAAATCACTACTAAATGTTAATTTGTCAATTCGTGCTTGGCAAATTATAAATGGCTTATAATTAAATACAAAGACTGAAAGGTAAATAAACATTCACAGAGGATAAATGGCTGCCTGGGACACAGGTACAGAGCCATGGAAAAAATCCAGGTGTCGTGATGCTGAGGACTGAGCCTTTTAGTAACAACTATTTCCACCAATCATGCACTTTTTCTAATATGTCCTGTTTCTGGCTACAGAAAAGACTTGCTTCTTTACCAGATAGTATGGCTGTATCAGGGAGGAAAAGCAAGAGGGGGTACAAGAGATTTCCATGTGAGGTAAAGGAATGAAGAAGTCCTTCTGTTCTTACAGATGATCTGATTCTCTAGGGAAAGGATGGTATTCGCCTAGCTGAGGGAAAAAGAAAAAAAAAAAAAAAGCAAAACTGCTTTTTTCTGGCAGAAATGGTGAAATTTCACCCTTCAGCAATTTGGTGAAAACTGATAGCTGTGGACACTTCTCAGCTTGGGTAACACAGCAGAAGACTGCACCATGCGAACTGGCAGATGCAAAGAGAGAGAGAAAAAAAAAAATTGCACTTTAAAACTGTGCGGCAGGCTGTCCAGCTCAGTTAATCTGCTCTGCAGTCCTCCCTGCTTGCGCAGGGCTGGTGTAAACCCCGAGAGGAGAGAACTGTGCTCATTTTTGCCAGCTGAGAATCCAGCACATGATAAAACAGATCACTACGAACCACTGGTGAAGGGGTTGCACTTGGGGAATGTGTTCTTTAACTAACCAGTGCTCAGTCGCAGTCCTTCTTTCCTGCATGAAACACGATCAGGAATCACAACACAGATCAGAGCAGCCAGGTCTAGCTCATCTTTGGAGCTGCAAATGGAAGCAGGGCCATGACATGGCTTTGCAGGAGAGGAAAATACAGGCCAAGCCACAAAGGAGTATGGGGAAAAATCCTAACACAGGGCCAAATTTTTTACACTGAGGGTGGTGAAGCACTGGCACAGGTTGCCCAGAGAGGTGGTGGAGGCCCCATCCCTGGAAACATTCCAGGTCAGGTTGGAGGGGGCTGTGAGCAACCTGCTCTGGTTAAAGATGTCCCTGCTCCCTGCAGGGGGGTTGGACTGGATGGCCTCTACAGGTCTTTTCCAAGCCAAAGCGTTCTATGATTCTATGATCTATGATTCTATGAAAATGTGCCTGCTTTATTTTGCACAGATTGACACTGGAAAATAAGTTCAATTTTAAAACTGGACAAAAGTTACAGAGGACAGCTTGTCACCAGAAAAGGCCATTACATTTAGATCAAGAGTCTTCAAGTGAACAATCCATACTGACCAGGCTTCTTTTCCCTTTGAATGTCATGACGAATTAAAAGATTAACGTTATTAACATTTAAGTATTATATCATAATTACTATATAATGCCATATACTATTTTCAAAGCAGAGCATGCAATTTGAATTGCTAATATAAAATTAAAATTAAAATAGCAGTCTATTATTATTATTATTATTAAATTTCAAATTAAATGTCAGGATCGTCTAGTTTTGAAACAAGAAAAAATTTCAAGGGTTTTTCCTTGCAAAGTGGAAATGTGGGTGTCTATTTTTTGACAGTCCATACCTTAGACTAGTTTAAGGCCACTGTATCAGAAAAGTGGTAACCATTTCCAAAATCATTAATGGCTTGTCAGGGGAGGACAAGCCTTTAAATAATGTTTAATCTGTAATTTAGCTCATCTCAGTGTGTGCCCCAAAAAGGAATGCTGATTTAGGCAATGTGCTGCAGTGAGAATCACCCCAGAATGTAAGTGACATAATAGGAACAACAGGGTTAACATTCAGGAATACAGTAACATCAGATATGATTGAAGACTTAAATGTTCATGTGAATCATGTTTGGTCAATAATTAGGGAAATCTTGCCATAGAGAATTCAGTAGGAATCTATAAAAGTGCCTGGGTATAATATTCATAAGTGTGTAGTGGTATTTGAGATGCCCCATGGTGCCTGAGACAGCCACATAAGTCTGGCAGATATGTCCTGGGATCTATAGGAGACCAATGCCCCCCTGGTCTGGCAGCTGGAAGCCAGGTGGAAAACCTAGGGTATCTCCGAGGGCACTGAAAACTCAAGTTTAGGAATATAAGTTGAGCCCCCTGTTTCCCTCCATTGACTACAAAGGGAACTGGAGGAAACTGGTTCCAACATAGACACTTATGGATCTATTCAGTCACTCACATGTAGGCATCTTGTGCCATCTGAGACCTCATAGGTTTTCT
This sequence comes from Balaeniceps rex, assembly GCA_013401315.1. Taxonomy (NCBI): domain Eukaryota; kingdom Metazoa; phylum Chordata; class Aves; order Pelecaniformes; family Balaenicipitidae; genus Balaeniceps; species Balaeniceps rex. Next base: position 43,294 of record VYZW01005943.1, on the reverse strand, counting down.
CCCTGGCCTCCAGCTGCCACTCCAGAAGGTTGCTGGTTTCCATCAGTCCTAAGTCATATCTGTCAGTGTTGTGCAGATGTCTTGGATATCCAGAAGTACCTCAAATGGCATGAGAAGCCGATGTTAAGGCAACTGAATTCTGCTACTATAATAGGATTCAGCTTCAGATTTAGACAAAGCTCCAGATTTAGTTATTAAATACAGGCTTCTAGTGACGTTTGCGGCGCTTCAACATTCCTAAGACATCTGCACAACACTGCCAGATGTGACAGAAACCATACGGGAGACCCACAAGGTCTGGAGCAGAAACTGGAGGCCAAATGGAAAACCTTACAGTGCCAGAAGTGGCACAATGTGTGTAGGGAACCAAATCTTTTCTCAAGTCAGCATAGCCAACAGTCTAGTTGACTGTCTAGATGATCAGATGGAGGTGTCTACTCCAAGATGATATTGCTACCTGCCCAAGCTCTGTTGGCTGTGTTGATAACATCTCCCTTGACTTAATGGGAACTTCAGTACACAACTTAATGTAAAGGCATTACCTTTACAGATGGAATTCTGAAACTGAATTCTAACTCAGTGTTTGTTGGATGAATCTCACCCTCAGAGTTTAGGGGAAGGAGTGAGCATCTCTTTTGTATTAAGGAACAGATTTTTCTGAAGACAGTTTCATCCTAAAGTTCCCACTATTTCCACTGGTCTCTCAGGCACTCATACATAAATAATATGGGAAGAGATGCCACATTTGCCTAGTTCAGCTCAGATGTGGACTTGTCCTTATGACCTCTGTTGCAGATTCAGGTAGTAATGCTTTAAATGACCTCTTAATGTCTTTGCCAGCAATTGAAATCTGCAAGTTTGGAGCTCAGCAGAGGTATCTTTTCTTTTAGATTCTGCATATCACACTTTATGCTCCTGTGGTTAATGTTGACACTTGAGTCAAAGTGAGGTAGTTCTTCAGTGTATCTACAGTAGACTGAAGGTGTTGCTTTGAAAGAAAGGGTGTGAAGAGTAGTTGTAGACATACTCTATAGCCTGGTAAAATGTTATTCTCCCCAGGAGTTAAGGAAATGTCATGTTCTGCTGAACATCAATGCTTTTCAAAGCTTTCTGCCTCTGCCCTTAATAGGCAGGATGTGTGTCTATACTTCTGCCAAGGGTAAACTTGGGGCAGATTTGAGATTAATTTAGCTTCCTAATCAAATCACTAACCTTGCTGAAGTGATTTTTTTTATATTTGGAAAATGTTGGCTATGACCTCAAAGGCATTCCTGCCTGGCCTCAAATTCTCACTCTGTCCTCTTTGCCTTGTCACAACGTTACATGCTAAACATCAGGAGGCAACGGAGCCTGTGGTAGAAGGGTCCAAGCATAACTGGCCATGAAGGCTGATGGGATTTGTAGGCAGGTTGTGTACATGGGAAATCTGGTCTCAAGGAACTGAGTTGCAGTAACACACACGGTTAATAACTCCTTCAAGACCGCACTCTGCACATATGTAGCCAATGAGATTTTAATATTGAATAAAGGAGTCACTTTGAAATTTCATCTACCCTGCCTTTTTCTTCCTTTACAGCATTTCAGGAGTAACACAATAGCCAAGTAATGCAATAATAACAAAAATAACTCTAACAAGCTACGCTTGATTCCACGGCAGCACAGCCTATAAGGGCAATCTTTTCTTTCTTTTAATAATGCTTTTATTGCACAAATTTAACAGAATTATGCCCTAATTATAGTGGAATTTTTTTTATTTGCCACTGGGAGGAAATACAGCAGATGAAGCTCTTTGAGAGTGCATGGTTCATACATCTGTATTAAATGTTTCCAACTGCTGTCTTTATGGTTGTTAACAAGTCAGGACCAGACATGCATGCATTTTCTGAGTGCCTTTGAGGATGGCATGGATTATACTTGTATTTTTATTAGAGCTGCTCAACTCACTCACTGAGAAATAATGTCTGACCATGCTTTCAGAACTGTCATCTAGTACTCAATGAGAAATAAACAGATCCCTAAAGGCAGACAAATCACATTGCACATAACTTGGGGTCTAAAAGTTTGTTGTCTGTATCTAGTCTAGACCACTTACACTTCCTTTGGAATCAATGCAGGAAAATAGACAGTTCCTGAAGGGGTTCATTTCTCCCTAAAAGACATCTGTAGAGTAGGTCACTAAATGGACTCTTAGAAGATCCTTATTTCTTTCCATCAATTTTAAAGAGAGCCTGGGGTGAGTATTGCACAGATAGAAATCTAATTTTTAAACATGTAAATTTGTGTGAGATGAATCCTACACATAAAGCTTAATTCTTCTAGGATATAGACTAAAGCTGAACAAATTCAGTGGAAAGACTTACACATTCTTTAGCAGTCAGGATAAAAAAAAAAGGCAATCAAGTCTCCTGACCTTACTAGCTTCTGCACTTTCCTCCTACCTACCTACAGACTGAGTTGTTCATTCCTGTCCTGTTGTAACCAGTGCATGCATAGTTATACCTACATAGATCGGATTACAAGCTGACAACATGGGAGTCTGGATTTGGAATCACTTTGGCCTTGTGATATTTTGAGTGCCAAGTGCAAAACAGGTGCTTGATTTTCATAACATCATGATCACACATGCTAACCCACACCAAAGCAAATAAAGCAACGTTGCTATCCAAAACCAAAGACATCCAAAGTAACTGATTTTCAAATATAGATTTTTCAAAAGCCATAGCTTATATCATCATCTCACGTCATTGGTGTAAATCCAGAATAACCTGAATAGTTTTATTAACAAAACAAGTGTTGGCTCTTTTACTGCTGGCAGATCCAATAGACCAGGTTCAGACTACTGATTACTGATAAGTCTCAATAAAGTTTCAAATATTCAAATGTTTTATCTTAATTTCCAAACCATGGCTCAGCAAGCAATTTACATTGAAAAGATAATTTTGCTTTTTTTCTCTCTTTCACTAGATTGTCCAGCAACAGGAGTTTTCACCTCATCCTCAGCAAATGTTTTTAACACCTCAAGATCATCATAGCACAATACAATCTGGAAAAGATCCCAACAGGAATAAAATTCCATTTAGAAATTGTCAAGTGTGTTACTTTTTCTTCCTAGTTGGTGCTGATACAATAGGAGCAAGAGGTTCCCAGTTTTGCCTCGGAAGTTTTTCCTTGTTGTTCAACGAAGAGTGCCCAGCTCTCAGGGGAAGCAAGGTAAGTGGCTATTCACCCTAGCAAGAATTTTAAAGTGACAAAGTTTAAAAAAATCACAACCATAAATCATTTATTATATTTGCAATAAGTGAGGGTTTTTTGTTAGAATTGACAAATTACCAATAATGATCAATTTTTTTAAGAATTTGCCGAGGAAATAAGAAATTTTATGGGGACTGAGGAGAACCAGAAGTCCACCAGCCTAATCAGAAGAACAGAATAAAACCAGTGCTGAATGAACAAAGATACTAACCAATTCCTAGTACAAACCAATTAGCC
>VYZW01005943.1:21961-35132 GCA_013401315.1 Balaeniceps rex | reverse complement strand
CCTTTGGAGTCTCAAATGATGGAATAAAACCAATTATATTTGGCTGAAGAGCAGGATTTTGAGTTGTCAGGAAATTATAGTGTTCTTTAAATATAATTTAAATGTCTAAATTGGCCTGAAACAAAACCATTGCAATATCTCACATCAATGAGAAACCCCCTGTGGCTCAGAGAAACTGAAATTATTTCAGTGTCACTGGTGAAAGTAAGAACGATGAATTAACAAGAGTGTCCTCTTTATGGGAGATATAAAGGCAGCTTCCAGAACCCCACAAAGCCTGGGGGTTCATCCTAGCTCTTCCTAGGATAAAGTCATAGTCCTAGAGCAAGAAAACTAGTTTGAGTAACTCTGTCTCCAACCAGCCTCCTCTGGGTATTTATACTCCTTGCTGCAGAGATGGGACTTGACCCAGGCAGGGTCANGAATCTTTCCTATCTGTTCAATAAGCCTCTTGTCTGACATTTCATAAAACACTTCATTGCTCTGTGTTTTAGCTCCTCCCCTGTAATCATCCTGTCTCTTATCTATTATTATTGTCTGTCTCATTTATTTAAATATCAAGAATGTGTCTAACTGAGAAAAAAAGCCTGGATTTGGATTGCAGCGCTTTGCTCTCACTGTGGTACTTTTATCTCTGAAAAAACAGGGACAGAAAACAGAGAAAGGAGATGGAGAGGCAACATTAGTAAAACATGTCCTAATAATATGATCTCCCCTCCAAATGGTGAGGTGCACTAGATACTAAACAAAAAAAAAATCACCTAAAAGGTTTTAAATCTGAATTTTTAAAAATGCCAAAAAGAATCAAACCACCCTGTTAAATATCCTCACACAGAATCATAGAATCATAGAATGCTTTGGGTTGGAAGGGACCTTTAGAGGTCATCCAGTCCAACCCCCAACCAGATAATCAATCAGATAACCAATATCTACCAGATAATTCAGTATAGCAGTACTTTCTCATCTGCAGATCTATCTGTCACTTGAAAACTTCTGGCTGTCTAACATATTTTTGAATTTACCTTCTTCACATTTTTTACTGTGTTTTTGGAGGACACTCGGGAGACTGTAGGAATCATTTTCTACCCTGTTGCAATATGCTCTAAAGAGACTTTAATGCTCTAAAGAGACTACATGGATCTTATCCTGCAACTTCAACACGTTTGACTGGCTATTAGCTGCTTTCTCATTCTCATTAGCATGTCAGAAGAGTGTAGGGAGTGTATCCTGAACAGTTGCCTTTCTTTTTTATGATCTTTGTCATTAAAATGACAAATATGGAGCATCTATCAAAATAGCATGGTAATTTGCATTTTTTAATGTGAGAAATGTATTGAGAACTAGGAGACAGTACATAAAATGTCCAACCTAGCTCTTAAAAATGATCAGATGCCTTCTGAGAAATTTGAAAAATTTCATTTTCTGTAATGTTAATCTCAAAAATAATTTCATTGCATGAAGCCATCCCCAGAGTTGACATATAAAACGGGGACAAGTTCTATCTTGTGGGTGTGATTCACATAAATATCTGAGACTGGTATAATTCTATTCTCAGTCAAATCAGTGGTAAAAATCTTAGTCAGAAAAGGATAATACTGAATATTTTTGAAACTTCCATTCAATGCTTTGAACGTGCTCTTTCACACACCAGCCTACCTAGCTGCTCTTTATGGCGGCCCAATTATTATCTGGCATTAGCCATGAATGGATTTATTCTCTCAATAGACTTGTGACCATAGAGCAAATATTTTTTTCTGCTTTACAGAGACATACCAGACCTAAAGAAAGGTATAAAACTGTCTGCCTTTGAGACTGATGTCCTTATTTAATCACAGAACGTGGGAAGCAACTGTAATCATCTTTCCCACATTGTCCCAAACATTATACTTATATCATGATGTTTAGGATTAAAGAATATCTCAGTTCCTTGCCCTCATATCCTCATTCAGTCTTTGGCTTTGTAGATGGGCATGCCAGAAAAGGCCCCTCATATTCCCAGTTGTAAGGATTATTTTTGTCATATCGACATTTGTCCAGAAGATACTAAACTAAGAATGCTTATTTATTCCATGCACACAAGTTAGACATCACCCTCACCCTCCCTCAATCTGATTTTTTAAATCATCTTCAGTAAATAAATTATGGAGAGCTTTGCAATAAGATTAACTTGGGAACAGCTCTTAAAAAAGAATATATCTTTTCCCGCTAACCCTTATCTGACTGACAATCATAATGGTTTGGGAAGTGAAAAGGTAGGATTACCAATGCTGAAAAGTAAGAAAGTGCCTGTCGCACTAATCTGAAAGTATTTGGATTATTATGTGGATTACTTCTGTAAACTTGTGTACACTGAGCTGGCAACGGTACTGTGTATTTATACCCCAGGCAAATGAATAAAATCACAGGCATAAGCAAGCATGCACACTGCTGTAGGAATCACAGGGTGAATTGGTTCAGTAGGAACCAGAGAGGTACCTCCGCACAGCAAAAAAAAATAGACTCTTAGTTGCCTAACAACCTTAAACACACAAAACAGATAAATAGGAAAGCACATCTCCAAATTGAAAACTCAAGACAATGAGACAGATCTTCCTCTGTCTCGTGCTGATGTTATTTAGGAGGAGGTATTCTTGGTCTGAAAAATCTCTGAATCTCACAGCACAGCCAAGGCCTCAACATTTCCCTTTTTGTGCTGGAGAGTGTGTGGAAAGCTATCTTTGACCAGGACTTGAACTGTAATATTCAGGGAAAAAAAGGTGGATCCAAACGTCCTTTCATATCTTTTAGAAAAAAAAGTGCCTACACCACAAGCTATGGATAATGCACATGCGATTGTCCTGAAATTATGAGCCTGAACTACACTTTGGCCATACATAAGGGTTTTTCTTTCCAATTTTCTTTGCTATGTTATCAATCAGTTCTTCATTTCTTACTTTTTCCCACCTCTGTCTTTGATATTCCCATGCTCTATTTCCCACTCCCTTCACTGTTTTCCTCTTATGGGAAGTAATTTTGTATAGCATCTTCAGCCACTCTTTCTTTCTTCTGCTGCAAGATAAACTTCTCACTCCCTCTGGAAAGAACTGGCACATGGGATGCTGTTGTCCCATGGTTGTTCTGCTGTATCTTTCAGTAACCCTCAGTGACTTCCCTGCTTCATCTGTGTGTTTTCAATCTCTTCACAAACACATTCCCAATCACTCTTATTAATATATTCCCGTTCCCTACGGTTTTTCACAGCTTTCCCCAGGAAGAAACAAAACAAACAAGAAAGGAAAGCAAATTTCCAGACAGATTTAACTTTACCTCTAGGATTTCCCAAAATTGATAATCTTAGAAAAGACACTCAAACACGTTTCACCTACTTTTTGATGTCTACATAGCACTTCCAAATCTCTTACTGTAAATTCCCTTTCCTTTCAATGGGAGAAAACAGTTTTAAGGGTGTAATTCATCTGACCCACTTTCTAAGGATGAACAAACTCCCACACCAGAGTGGTCTCTTTCTCTCCACTGCTATTATAGGGGGTCTAAACAACCAACTCTAGCATAGATATCTGCATTACAAACATCTACGTTGTAGGCATCTACACCTAGTCAGACGAATGCCAGATTAAACTTGACAAAGATGAGCCATTGATCTGTTCAAATATCCTAAGCAACTAATGGGGCAAATTCTCCTTTGGTTTACACTCCTAGCAAAATGCATGACTCCTAGCTAGACAAAATTCATCTTATTTTCAAAGACCAACATCACATTAAAAAATCAAAGGCCAAGTTTTACTGAGACATAGATAGAAACTTGACATAGTTTTGTTTGGTATTTTAACCTTATTGCTTTGGCTCCATCCGCACTGAACAGGTTATGAACCACCACAACTGAAGAGAATTGCTATCACATCATTTACCTGCAGGTTAAGGTGAAAACATAAAGATGCAAAGGAGAGTCAGTAAATCCCTCTCCTTCATCTGAATTTTAACTGGAGAAGCTCAAATGCTCACAGTGTTCCCAAGTACAACCTCAGGGTGTTCTTGTGCTGCAGCAGCAAACCCTGGGCCAGCTGTGAGAGGACTTCCATTGAACATAGTCAGTCCAAATACATTTGTCTTCATCCACCTCTTCTTTACATTTCAGCTTTGAATATTTTTTCCTTTCCTGAGAATAGTCTGGAGTTCTAGCAATGTCCTTGGAGAAATGCCTTGCCTGAAAGAAACATTTGGTTAAAATTACAGTGGAAAACAAACAATGCTAGCTGCTGCCATGTTCCCCTGAAATCCCTCTTCTGCTATTAAGCAAGAGTCTCAGTTCAGCAAAGGAAGGGAAGACTGGGATTTTTGTTGGTTATGGGGGGGTTTTATTATTATTATTATTTAAATTTGTTTTATATCTCCAGAAGTAACCAGACTAATATTTTAACTGTCTCGCCACTTAGTGGAGCAGGTATAGAGTATGACACAGTCAATCTGCTTTGCTCAACTAGTTTGACACTGCCTGGACAGTATTTTATGTGTTGCTGCTTTACACCCACCCTTGTTACATTTCCCCTAAACTACTGAAACTCTGACAAGCAATTGCTTCCCTTGTCTGCTCTATTGTCTCTATTGCTTTTTTGCTTGGATCACATTTTCAAGTTTAACACCTCTCCTGAGTTTAAACTTCTCAGTTGCACGCCTTAGCTCTGTGGCTCGATATCAAACTTTGGATTCATCTTACCAAAACTAGCAAGAATTTTAGTTATCCAGGTCCTTTTCATAGAATCATAGAATCATAGAATCATAGAATCATAGAATCATAGAATGCTTTGGGCTGGAAGGGTCATCTAGTCCAACCCCCCTGCAGTGAGCAGGGACATCTTTAACCAGATCAGGTTGCTCAGAGCCCCCTCCAACCTGACCTGGAATGTTTCCAGGGATGGGGCCTCCACTACCTCTCTGGGCAACCTGTTCCAGTGCTTCACCACCCTCATTACAAAAAATTTCTTCCTTATATCTAGCCTAAATCTCCCCTCCTTTACTTTAAAACCATCACCCCTTGTCCTATCACCACAGGCCTTGCTAAAAAGCCTGTCCCCATCTTTCCTATAGGCCCCCCTTAAGCACTGAAAGGGGGTACAATAAGGTCTCCCCGCAGCCTTCTCTTCTCCAGGCTGAACAGCTCCAACTCTCTCAGCCTGTCCTCGTAGGAGAGGTGCTCCAGCCCTCAGATCATTTTTGTGGCCCTCTTCTGGACCCACTCCAACAGCTCCATGTCCTTCTTGTGCTGAGGACCCCAGAGCTGGACGCAGTACTCCAGGTGAGGTCTCACCAGAGCCGAGTAGAGGGGCAGAATCCCCTCCCTCGACCTGCTGGCCACGTTTCTTTTGATGCAGCCCAGGATACAGTTGGCCTTCTGCGCTGTGAGCTCACATTGCCAGCTTATGTCCAGCTTTTCTTCCCCCAGTACCCCCAGGTCCTTCTCCACAGGGCTGCTCTCAATCCCTTCAACCCCCAGCCTTTATTGATATTGGGGATTGCCCCGATCCAGGTGCAGAACAACAGGGTGTTACAGCATAGAAAAAGCTATTCTAGGGCACAGTGTCTTTTCTCTTGGTGATCAGCTGTGAAGGGAATTCAGGACAACTCGCTCAGAGATAAACATGTATGTTGCAAAGCTAAGTGAGATTAATTCCATTCCTGTTATCCAGTCCTCTAGTTTGCCTGCCAACATGTTTATACTTCCTTTTTCCATTTCCCTCTGATCACTGTATTATTTCCTTGGTAGCAAACTGCAATGCAGAATTTCTCCACCAAACTATGTTCACTCATCCACCTGGACAGCCACTTCTTTTATGCACTTAAAACACAACAGTCGATTCATCCAGGACATGAACCAGCTTGATTTCTGTGTTTTGCATAATTGAGAGAACAGTGCTTATTGAAAAGTGGTCTGTTTTTTTAAATTAAATACAATATTCACTAGGAGGAAAAGGTGTGTTTGATAACATCCAAAAAATTAAAAAAAAAAAAAAAAAAAGTGAGAAAGCAACTATTCTTGTCCTAGCAAGCGAAACTGAAAGTCAGTGTTGGTGATCCTATCTTACAGCAAGAGTGCTCATTAAAAATTGAACCACACAGACAGATTGCTTCTAAACTAGTTCTTAATACTACGGGGGGGACAGAGGAGGTAATGAAAGAGTAATGCAGTCAATGTGTTTTGAACTGAAGTACTGTACGTAAAGCTCATCCTGAACCTCCTGAAATCTATAGTAACATGAAACATCATTATCACGTATCAGAGTGGATGAGTTTCCTATAGGAGTTAATGTCTTCAAAAAGTGAAGGTCTCTAATGACTGAGCTGCAGGGTCACTTTTATCTCCTGTTCAGCAGGACTTCACAAGATAAATTGCAGTGCAGCCGTGCCTGAACTGCTACAGCATTGCATGGACTAGAAGCAAAATAGCTATTTACACTCGATGTCAAACCTGAGTTACTAAGCCCCGTTTAGTAGATCAGAGTTCTCTTAACATCACATTAATATGGCGAGACTGTATCCAGGTCTAGGATCAATTGTTACTTGAATACTTAGCTGAAGTGCCTCAGTGTTGACCTCTCAGCCATTCTGGGTTTGGGCTTACCCAGGCAGAACCAAAGCAGGTTTTTCTCATTATGGCAGAAGAGATACATCAATGCAGATTGAGCTCATCTAAATTTCCTCATCTGAAAATTAGATGTTTAGTCATGTTCTTTTCTATAACCAATGCAGAGAACAATTTTCATCCTGTTTTCTGGAGATATAGTCTATCGACTACAGCAGGAACCTACATTACTGGTTAGACAGGAAACTTGTCCCTTGTTAAGGCTGAGGAACATGACAAAGCTGTTGAACGGGTCATGTGAAGCTACAGGACATGACATGAGAAACTGCTGGCTGTGACAGGTAGCATTGTAAGAATCTGAGAAAAGTTACAGGGATGGGACCTCCGTGAGGGATGGCTGGACTTCACAGGTGGTTAAGGGGGGCTTATGTGAGAAGCACCAAATTTCACAGATAATTGGAGGGGGTTATTGGAGACTTCTTGGTTCACCTAGACCAGACCTTTGTCTAACCATACCATGAGTCAAACCTACTTCTGCAGTCAAGAGTACCAGAAAGATGGGATGGGATGGGACGGGATGGGATGGGATGGGACGGGACGGGATGGGATGGGACAGGACAGGACGGGACAGGACGGGACGGGACTGACAGAGTGCTTTCCCTGGATTGATACAGACCAAGCATTCTTGTGCCAAAAAAACAAAAACATCAGTTGTCTCTCTTTCCCTGGCACAATCAATATACATTATTAGATATATAAAGGAGAACAGCTTAAGCTAAGAGAACAGATGGATCCATCTTCAAAGATAAACTATCACTCCATGATTAGGTTTCTGTCCTGAGAGGCTAAAATACTCCTCTTTCATAAACAGACAGGAGGATTGAGCCCAAATGTCCTAACTCAGCCACAAAGTTTACGTATATACCAGTAAAATAAATAATTCCAGGTTCTGCTTTCTGACCAGCTGCATGATCTGGTCACTTCCATATTATGAAACCATCATAGCCTCAAATCACTGTGGCTGCACCTATCTTGCTTGTTAGGAATAGTTTTAGGCCCACCCCAGCATGTGAACTGTGCCTGGGAATTGTTTAAATAGTGCTAATATTCCCTGAATAAAACTGTACGAGGGACCACAATGAGTTCTGATGCCTGAATCTGAGCCTTGGTACTGTTTAATTTTCTGCAATAGATATAATCTAGGAAATGAGCCACTGCTTTTATTTAAAGAACTTCAGCCTGATACTTAACTTTTAATTCAGTCCAAAACTGGTTTGGGTTTTTTTCGGCTTAGCCAGATTCCCCATTGACCTGCAGTCAATTGGAAAAGAAAGAAAGAAAGGAAAAAAAAAGACGACTTGGTTTAACCACAGTAATCAGCTTGATTTGAAGAAAGCAAGCATGACCAGGGAAGGTAGGAGGGTTTCAGTTGCCTTTTGGTTTGTTTTAAGCCAAGATGATAATGCTACAATCAGTTAGTAACATCATTTTTATAATGCCTCATATTTCATCCTTAATTATTTCTCATTTTCTCAGATCTGACTGAAATAAAACCTGGAACAATTGGCTTCAGCAGGGCAAAGCCTGGTAAGAAGAGTACACTATAAATACAGTCTAGAAAGATATAGCTATTGCCTTTATTTGACAACCTAACTGTTCCCCAAGCACTCATCCACCAGCCTTATAAAAGGAAATGTAGTTACTGAGGTCCAAATTCACCGTTGGCTTAAGTGTGTGCAATTCCACTGAAGTCAACACAATTGTATCCGTTTACTTTCATGGTGAATTGGGACCCAGACCTTTACTGAAGTAATAAAAGGTCAGTCAAATATACAGGCAAGAGACTGACTTCTTGTTTAAATGAAAGCTGTGGCTTTGCTCAAAGTTCTTGACATAGATGATAGTATCAGTTAGTAAATGAGCTGAACAGGCAGTGAAAGAGTAAGCATTAGGGTATATGAGTAAGTTACAGAGGTTTATGGGCATGTTATGTTAACTGAGTCATAGTAAATAATTACATTTTTTCACCTTCTGTAAATGCAGAAAAATACATCTTAGCTTATCTCAAGCTGAAACAGAAGGTGATAAAATAGTGAGGCTGAATACCTTTAAGATAACATGAGATATTTGCTATTAAAGACAAAATGAGTCTGATACAAATGAGTCGCTCATACACTTATGTATAATTCCCTCTGAAGACATTAGGTTTTGTTAGTAGAACTGAAAGCCTAAATTGGCTCATGAAAATAACACAATTTGTCTTGTAGTCACTGCGTTGTGTTTGGGAAGCTCATACAGTATCTAGAGCTTTGCCCCACCAATCCTGTCTAAGGTAGCAGGAGTAATAGTAAATAGCTAGAAAAAAGGAGGAGTCCCACTAGCTGGGTATAACTTGGTCTCATGGTTACAGGGTCTCATTTACCCATATTATTACACTGTTTAGGAGCACAACAGGACATCAACTAGGATTCACATTGTCTAAGTTGAATGTATAGTTAGGAAACTAGTTTAAACAGCAAGGTTTAAACCTAGGGTCTCTCTATAGTCAATGGAGACTGTGTAATTAGTAAAAGTGATTATCATCCAGATAGCGAAGAGATTTGTGTGTTGCCTGTAGCACAAATGGAAGAAGACATGCATGCAGGAGGACTTCAGAGGGAAATACAGGAGGTGACCCAGAGTCAGGAGAAAGCCACCAATGACCAATAACAATGATGATAAATACATTACAAAGCGAACTTACAGCAGTGAGCCTACAACAGTGTTATTCGGTAACTTACCTACATTTCTGGATCTCAGCCTAAGACACCAGAAGGTGCTACATGAAACCAAACTAATCCCAGTTACTATGACCATATAATAGTAATGATGAGAGCAGACAGATCTTACATAACTTTGATAACATCTCAGAGTCCTTTGCAAAGATGGCTTTCTTCTTTGCAAAGAAGACATTTTCAGTTAGCAGAAGTGACACAGAAGTGATAGGCCCATGGCCTCCTTGCATGGGGAAGAAAACCCCTTCGGTGTCTCACGTTAATGCTTCAGCCATTGTAACTTATTTATTCTCAACTATTTCCATTAACTTTGTGTTCTTGATACAGAGTTATCTTGATACGCAGAGTTAAATATTAGTGTTTCATGGTTTAGGCTGTTGGCTTTACCTTTTATCTTCTTGAACAAGTACATCAGCACCTATAGTAGTAAATAAAACGGGACAGGAACAGCTATCTACCTTGAAGCCAGCTGGCACAGCATAGCTTGTATCCATGGCTAAACTGTCTTACATCTAAACAGGTTGCTGCATGCAAGCTGTCCGTTGGGAACGGCCCCTGGACCGTGCTATCCTTGACTCAGGCCCAGGCACTCTCTGGAGAAGCACCAACTGGCCTAAGCTGTGAACAAAACAAGTAATTTAACAGTATGGTTGACCTAATTGCGAGGTTTGGACCCATACTCTGGCCTTGATTAGTTTGCTGTTGGCCTTAATTAATTTGCTGCACAAAGATGTAGCTTAAGTATTAAACCACAGAGGAAAGCATTTCAGTATAGGGCATGAAAATCTTAGCGCTTTAAGGTAGAGGCTGCTCCTGAGAGCCAAAGTGTTGTTATTTTATTATAGCTTTCACTTGCAAAGATTCAGGTGCAATATGTAAAAACAGGCAGAGAAAATAGGGCTGGGCAGGACCTCAGGAGATTGTTTAGTCCATCTTCCTCCCCCAAGGCAGGATCTTCTATATCAAACTGTTTATGACATATGTTTGTTTAACCTACTCTTAAACTCTTCCAATGATGGAGATTCCACTACCTCCCCAGGCAGTAGTAGTCTACACACAGAAAGTTTACCTAATGACTAACCTAAATCTTCCTTGCCACAGTTTAAGCCCATTGCTTCCCATCCCATTCCCAGTGGATATGAAGAACAAGTTATTTCCTTCATCTTTGCAGCAACATTTTCCTTAGCTGCATCCTGTTGTTCTGTCTCACTTCTGTTTTCTTTGCTCATAACATTAATAATAATCTTAAAATAAGAGCATAAAATATTTAATATATACATTAATTCCACAGACATTATATTAAACAGGCTATTTGTAAGGGTAAAAATCGCATATGTGGGATTTTGCAGCTGTGTGTTTGTTTTAAATGCATTATTTTTTTAATTTTCATTTGGGAGAGGGATTGTTTAAGTCATGGGGTTTGCTTTTAAAATATTCAGGTCAACCTGTCTTTTCCTCTAACCCTCAAAGGGTTAAGTCCCCGGCTGATAATTCCCTTTGCAAGTCAGATCCTTCATTACAAGTAGAATCCTTACAAGAGGACATATTTCATTTTTTAACTGGAGCATATCTAATGATCCGGGGGAAAGCCCTGTCTCGTAACGTTTGATGTAGCCTCAGACAAGAAGAGCAAGGTGGCATCAGCCTCTTCCTATTTAGTCATGAGCCAAGGAACTGCACCAGTATACAAGTGACATGCAGAACACATGCATCAAAGTAGCAGCTCAATCTGTACTGCAAATAACACTCTTTCATGTCTCAGCATGGTTGCTGGCCCTGAGCTGTAGTTCCAGTAATTGACATAGTTGCCCAATGCTAGAAAACAAACTCGGAAACTATTCTCATTAGACGTCCCCCTGGTTTGCTGCTCCGTTATTGTAAAACCCAAACACTGAGCTTCCTACCAGCGTGGCTCTGTTTTTAATTAGTTCTGATGGCACTGGGCGACGCGCCAAGGAAAAAAATGAACTTCCTGCGATTGAGGCTTGTTGCTCAGTATGTTGCTTCCTCCACACAGAGATTGTTTTCACAACATTTTCTGAAAAGGAGCTACTGACAGAAATAATATAAGTTTTTACTGCTTTTGATTTTTTTTACTCTGCCTTCCATGCTTATAAAAGGCAGCTCAAAGTCAAGGATCCTTAAAGTTACTGTGTCATTATTTTGCCTTTGTGTGACTTGGCTGATTAAAGACATCCTAGCAGATTAATTTTTTAATAGAATAAGCACAGGCTCCTGTTAAAAAATTTAAGACCAAGGACTTTTTAGTGTTTTAAATAAATTAATTTGGATATGTTCAGGCATGGGGTGGGGAGGGACTTGAAGCTTATATTCAACAGCATAAGTTGTCACAGTGTGAGTAGGGGTGAGTGAAATGGCAGATGAATGTGATTCAAAAGCAGAATTAGTGTCTGCATGTGGGGATGTGATGATGTATTCAGAGTCTTAGCAGCCTTCTTCATTTCTTCTTATGAGGCCTCTCAAGTTAATTTCTTAAGAAGCAAGGCTCAGACACAATCATTTTGTTCCGGTGAGCATCTGTAGGTGGGATTCAGACCCAGACACCTACTTTTAGGTGCCTCAGAAGTGCATGTCTGCATTTGTGCTGTCTTTGATTTGAGTCAGAGCCAATGAAGATCCAGTTGATACCATCAGTGAGTCCAGAGAGTAGTTGACCTGACCAAATGCAGGTAGGTATTTCTATCTTGAGCTGAGCTGCTTTCCATTCTCCATTTACTTGTATGGACAGGATCTCCGTTAATTACAACAGCTTAGACGACTAGAGCAGATGAACAGATCTAAATTTTAGATTCCTAACTACAGACCTACGTAATAGTAGGCATCTGCCTTCAGGTGGGTTGAACTGCTCTCTAGACTCCCATTGGCAACACTGATGAAGGGCTTGATTTAGCCACCCACACACAGGTATCCAGTGCTATCTGAGATGCCCCCAGGTCTCATCTCACATCCAGCTGCCTCTCTAGAAGAGCATGGGTCTCCTGTAAGTCCAGTGTTATATCTGTCAATCCCACATGGATGTCTCACAGGCCCTTGGATGTCTCAGGCAGCACCAAAAAACTATGTCGAGTCAAACTGAATTGAGCTCTTGATTTTTGTTGACAGCAATGAGAGCTTAGGCACCAAGTACACATACAAATTCCCACGCTGCAGTCATCAAAATTAGGCAGCTGAACTAGGGGATGAATTTCCCCTGCCACATGACTTTCCCTGGATGGATGCTACTCTATTTGATACACAGGTAAGTCTCTCTCAGCTAATTCTGTGATTTATAAATTCCATTTTAAAAGATGGTTTGGGAGAAAAAGCATAAACTCAGCCTGAAAGCTTCTGAACCTGGTTTGTACGGTTCAATGCAAGCTGTGACAGCCTGCTCGCCATTGCTCAGCTACTTTGTGGCAGTCTCATTTCTACAGGTATATGTAGAGATAAAAGAAATGATCCATCCAATTCAATTATAATGTTAGTCAAGTCAAAGAAAAAAATAGAAACACTGTTTTCCTTTGTCATTATGTTTCTGGAATTACTTGGTTTGCTTTTTAAAATAGGAGTGTGAGGTGCATCAAGGCACATAATGAGTGTGCATCACTCTGATGACATTCAAGAGCACAAGATGGCAAATTTCAGAAATGACCAGCTACTGCAGTGGTTATAAAATGGCATCTTCAGACTGTGCAAATAATTGGATATTAACAACAGGACACTAAACAGGATAATTGATGATAAGACTATTCTTTAGTTCTGCTTCTTTTTTTTTTTTGATTAGGAGACACAGTCTCTTTGAAATAAATCTGTAAATAAA
>VYZW01005940.1:61122-74616 GCA_013401315.1 Balaeniceps rex | reverse complement strand
GTGCTTAGTTGCCGAGTGGGGCTAAACCACGACACTGCCCTTCCTCTAACACCAAAATTTAAACTTGCTACAGCTTTTAGCTACCACCTTAAACCTTCTCTGAACTCCAGGTAAAGTATCTTCTGTGGGTTCCCCTATTACAGGTGGTTCTAGTCCTTCACATTGAAAATCTAGTCGCCCCATGTGTTTGAACTTTTTAAATAAGCTGACATAAGAGGTCAGAAAATCCCGTTAGTCCAAGAGTAAAGATCAGATAGTTCTTCAGCAATGACAGTACAATTACAGCATCTAGCAGTAAATAAAATTTAGTGCAGGCTTAGCACAAAGTCAGCTTTTTCTTTTAGGAGGAAAAAATGAGTGGTAGAGAAGAGAAGTTGTAATGTTTGTGTATATTAAGAGGACATGTTTGGTGTTTAATAATTTTGAATTTGCTCTATCGTAAAATATGGAACTACTTCCTCATCCTGCAGTCTTTATTTTGCCTCTGCAACCTGCTTTTAAGAGATTAGGGCTCTGTGTTTTTAATATATTGGAATCTGCTTAGTGAGAGTGCTTTGTTTTGGAAAATAATTGAAACTATGGCAACCCTCGGGTTTTTTCCAGCTTATTTGTCTACCTCGTGTACTCCTCTGGTTTGGTGGATGATTAGCATACTGGAAACCACTGGTAGCTGCTGATGTTATACAAACAGCAAATATAAGTTATGTAAATGTTAAATCCAAAGCACCTTAGTTGTGCTTTAGAAATCATTACACACAAACTGAATGTCACTGTAAAACTGAGAGTTTAAGGCCTCTTCACTATCTCAGTGGCCTGAGTGTACAAAAATGTAAGTGCTCGCACCAAGCATGCAGGCTGAATGGGTTGGGCACAGGAGCACTAATTCTGATCAATGCTTGCCTGCTGTGTGCTTGCTCTGTTTTCCTTCAGGTTCCTAGAGCACTTGTGTGTTTGGGGTTTTTTTTGTTTGTTTTGTTTTATGTTCCCTCAAACTTGTCAGCCACATGCAGACATTGGTTTACATAAATTGACTTTCTGTTTCTATCGAATATGGCTTCTCTTTCCCAGCTTTCAGTCTCTTGCACAGGGGACTGTAGCCTTTATTTATTTATTTTCCTTTTACACTTCTGTGTTCAGTTGCTGCTGTGATTAGAAAATGGGTCATCCTTGGATGAACTCTCATGAACTGCCTCTCCCAGAGAGCTTGCTTGCCTGGGAAATTCTTGCAGTGGGAGCCATCTTAAAATCTTCCTGACAGCTACTAGTGACCTTATTTCATAATTACTTGTGTTTCTGTCTAGCTCTTCCAAAGTGTTGTTTCTCCATGTTTGAAAAAGCTTTTAAAACATGCTATAATTTAAGATTTCAATTCTCTGGCTTCTTTCCAAATAAAACTTTGATACATTAACAGTTAAAACTGAGAAGCTCTGTTCCATGGTCTGTCTGGCATTTGCACTGATAAGTGGTACAGACGTGCCTGGCAGTCAGCCCAGGGGCTTCAGCCTCCAGGAGCCCCCCCCGGGTGGGTTGTGCAGCTAATAGCTATGCTGGCTGTACAACCCCTCTAACAGGAGGGGATTTTTCCTCCTTCTCCTCCTCTTCTGCTTTCACAGTTAAATATGTATACTCATAAAGTCTTGCCTTTTTATCTCTCTTTTTATGGATATACTTTCCCTTTCCGTGTTAGTATAAGGATTTCTCTGAAATTGGATATGAAATGAAAAAGCCAAATGATAGCTATTCTCTTACTAAAACATTATTGTAAACATCATATGGTTTATTGTTTGTGAGAATTTTGACTGTGCCCTGTGGTTGTGACTCTCAAACAAAATCCCTCTTCCCAAGATCTGTCAAGTTCATTAGAGGGTTTGTAATTTGTTTCTTAGGGGTTCCTGTCATCGTGTTCTTTCTCCAGACCTGGCTTTTATGGCATGTTTCTTTCTAGTTATGGGTATGGTAGTAAATGTGTGGCTGTTGGGGCACTTCCCTGTCTTTCTGGTCTTGTTGAGGTAACACCCACCATGTCATCCAGTCTGTGTGACAGAGTTTTCGCATTATGTCATCATTGACAGAGTGCAGTGGTTTGTCCTGTAAAGCATCTTCTTAGGGCTGTCTCCTCACTAGTGTGAATGAAAGGGTTGCTTATACTTGAGAGCTTCTTATCACTTTGCTGCCTTTTGTTTCAGTTGCCATAATGTCAAGAAAATGGTTTTCTAGACAGCTGAGAGATGTAGCTGTTCCCTAATGCAGGATAGCTTTGGGAAGGTCTATATGCCCTCAGGGTTGTTGTACTGTTGTACAGTTGTGAGGCTCTGCTTTGGGACCATGCAGACCACCATCAGAAGTTGGAATTAACGCACGATGCTGCAGCGCTTGCAAGTTGTCACTGTGAATGCTTGATCTTAGCTTTTAACGCATTACACTTGCATGTTGTGGAATCCCATAGGGAAGCTGAGGTGCTGCTTTTAATCTTTAAATGGTTTGGGTCCTGGTCCCTTAAGATGAGTGGGGAGCAAGGATGTAGGGGCTATTGATTGGCAGAGTGTTCTCTGACGAGCTGCCGTTATAGGGATGTTTCCTGTCACAGTCTGCACTTGCTAGGCTTTTCCACTGCCTACAACACCTACTACCTTGCTTTTTTTGTTTCAGGTTGAGTGGGTTGAAGGCAGTGTGGTTGTGAGCAGTTGCTGTCTGTGTTCTTGCAGTGATTTGTAATTTAAGAGTACAGGAAGAATGCCCCTAGATGTATTTTATAAAACTGGAAGAAAGAAATGATTGCCAACACAGGTGAGAAAAGGTCACTAAAGACTTATGACTCAGAATCCATTGGGTGCTTCTGAGGGCAGTGTGAGTTAGCGTATAAAGAGAGTTAATGCTGAATTTTGACACAAAATAAGAGGAACAATAGATTAAGTCTGGACTCTCATGTTACCTTCTACAAGCTCCAGGTCCTGCGCACCAACAAAGGGGAAGTAAACCCTATTAAGTGGCTAGTAAGAATTATGATATGTAATTGTAGATACCCAAGGGCACTCCAGAGACTGATCATAAACCAACTGTAATTCTTAATTTCCTGACCTGTTATAGCTTTCTCTGTGGATTATTGCATTGCTGGCTTGAGTCTTTTGTGACTCTTTAAAGGCTCCTGTAAGGAATGGGGATTTGTGACTAATTTTTAAGGGCACTCTTTTTACAAATTGGATGGCTTTTTGCCCTTTGCAGAGATTAAAGGGGAAGTCAAATGTCAAGATTTGGATTGTATTGTTCATACAGTTTGTGGTTATGTATAAACAGATAATACTATCTATCTGTTGCTGGGAGGTCAAATATAACACGTGATTGTAACAGACAATGACATCCCTGAAGCAAGATAGCCAAAACCAGAATTAAGAGGAAGAAAGTCATTTAAACTGAAGTAGTATCAGTACTTTGATTTGGAAACATCTGAAGACAGTGTGTGAGATCTCAGACTTTCAGATTTAGAGTCTTACTGAACTGCTAAGATCATTCATCATGCTAGAATTATGAAGATAATGCTCACATGTTTTTTTAATCTCTAGAATAGTTGCTGATTAGTGTCTCTTTCTAGCTATGCTATTAGATGTTAAGAACAAGATCATTAAATGTCTTGGAAAGCAAGCAATTTTATGGTCCTAAAAGCAGATAATATACTTTAAAGTTTATTCAAATATTTGTTGTGGAGCAGCCTTCATCCATTCTTCCTTTCATTTCTTTTCCATGGATTCCAAAAGTATGTAAACGTCAAGAATTTGATTTTAAAATGCCTAGTTTTGCAGAGTTGTCAGGGGATTCAGACATCTGCAGTATTTAGGAAAAAGGTAGCCTTAATGTGGTAAGCAAAGAATGCAGTTATTTTTATATTAAAGTCTGTACTCCACTGCCTTTTGTCTGACTAGTCCTGCTGCTTCCATTTAGTGGCAGTTGCTTGAAGCAATACATGCAAGTGGCAGGTTGTCACACGGAACAAAATCAAGGCATGTCTTAGTAGTCCCATGTTGTAGGTGTGATTTATATGCCAACACTATTATTACTTGAGCTTGTTTGTACTTTGCAAGTACGTGAAAAAGGATGCATTGCATCAAAGAGTAAAATGTTAGTGCTTACACCTGTTTGGATGTGTTCCAGTAGCATTTGGTCAACCAAATTCTAGAAGATACATCCTTTTACGACTTGGTTCAAATTTGTATTAGCTTAGTTGGGAGTAAGTTCATTGAAACCTTACTGGGAATTAGGCATGTGGAACACCTTGATTTTTCTCTCCCAGGGTATATAAATGCTTTACTTTGAAGGCCCCTGGACATAACATAGGGCTGAGGGAAATGGAATGGAATGGAATGGGATAGACAGTGGGTGATACCACAGATTTTAATACCTGAAGGTATCTCCAAACTTGACCCAAACTCATGTTACAGAGTGAGTCTTCATGTCTTGGCAGCCTTATGAAAAGACAGGGGGCAGCTGGTTCATGGGAAGCCTTCTGTCAGCTGCAGCAGTTTCTGCTGTATGCCCACAGCCTGGTTGTACTTAGGGTGAAAACGTGGAAGAGGACATCAGGTGAAATGCAATAAGGACAAGAGCTACTGGCCTGGGGACAGGTTAATTCCTTCTTGCAAGCTACGAACACATACACTGAAGAATTCTTTAGAGAAGAACTGTGTAAGGAAAAACCCTGAAACAAATACTCGGAGAACCCATGACGAGCAGAGATGTCAGTCAGCGGCTTTGCACTCCTCTTGCTGGTCAGAGGGTCCTTACCAGATTCCAGACGTTCAAAACTCCAGCTTTAGGCTATTGCATATCACAGCATTTCATGGCAGAACTGTTGTAATGCTTTGCTTTGAAAGTGGGTGTTTTGCTTTCACAAGTAAGGTCTTTTTTTTTTTTAATTGTGGAGGAACAGAAAAATTGTGTGTGAAAGGTACTTTATGTGCCTTGCTTCAACAGTGACATATGACACCCCACAGAGACTTTGATTTTACCACTCTATTATTTTCTTTATGGTATTCATGTATTTATAGCAAAAATTAGATTCCATGTTGCTTCTTCCTGGGGTTTCTAAAACTGAAATCATAGGCGCATGTAATGCAGGATTTAATTTTTGTTTAGTTCCATGTCTTTTCATCTTTACTTTTGCTTACCCAAAGCTGCTGGATTGACTATTCAGATAGTATTCTTGCTGTCCTGATTTGAAATACTTGGTACTTGCAGTCTTTATTGAAAAAAAAAAAAAGAAAAAAGAACAACCTTGAAGACCTGACTCACTAATCTCTCTTCTTCCTTCCCAGAAGTACACTGCCATTGGACTACTGGGCAAAGCTACTGATACATTAGATGCTACAGGAAAAGTGACTGAAGAAAAACCTTATGGTAAGCATAAATGTATCTATATATTTGATGTAACTTGAAGGCATAAATGGTCTTAATCATAGGAAAGAGGAAGAGATGTTTGGGACTCTCCGAATTAAGTTTAAATGTGAAACCAAACTAAGATTATTTCATCTTCAACTTCAGTGCTCATATAATTCAGGCCAGCTTCATGCAATTATGTCCAGTGCAAGTGTTCATTTCTGCTGGAAAAAAACAAACCAGGCATTATATTAGGAGGGATAAAATAGAATTGGGCAGGACCGTGTCATCTTAAATCTTTGACAGGCTGACAAATGACATGCTGTGTCCAGTAAAATTTTCCTTTTTCAGTGTGTAGTCCCATGAGTGCTCTTTTAGTAGCACCCTTCAAGACCAGTGGAGCAATAAAATACTTGGATCTTCCCTCTAGGACACCCCTTTAACTACAGACTGCTCAACATAAAATGAGGATGGCATGAACTACTTTCTACATATGTTCACCTACCAAATCTTGCTCTTGCTTGCAGTCTGTGTCCTAGCAACTTTAATAAATGAACTTTTCTGACCCACGGAGCACAGTGCAAGAGTTTAAGGCTTCAGAACTAAACCTGACTGTGGCTTTGTTGGAGTGGATGTTCCACAATACCCAGGGCATCTTAGAAACAACATAGGACTGACCAGGGATGCACCAAATGTATTTGCCATTAGTTCTTTCACAACCTGGGGAAAAAAGTAAAAAAGGTAGCTGGTTGCTTAGCAACTCTTACAGGTCCCACACTGTTTGTGATACCTGGTAACAGGTACATGAAGTTAATGATCTTTTTTTGATAGCACGATGAAAAAGGTAGTCTGGATTCCACGCCTCACCCCCAATCTCCTTTCTTTTGCAGTTTTTCTTTTTTCATGAGGCAGGCAAGTGTGAGTTTCTTGTCCACATTAACCTAATGGATCATTCTAAATAGTAGTATTTCCTAGGTAATGTTATTCAGAGATGTTGGATTATTTGCTTCTGCTTCAGGATGAAGTTCTAAGTCTCTGTCTGAGCTTCTGAAGGCCTGAGCATCCGTGTGGTGTTAGAGTTGCCAACACTTCATGATGGTTGGAGAACACTTTCTTGGTTTTCATGTGTTCCTCCCACAAAGTGGAATGCTGTGGTTCTGCTGTGCTGAGTAGTATTCATTGTAGATACTCACTCACATATAAACTGTGAAATATCATTTCAGGTAAATTTAACTTCTGTGGTCAATTAATAAAAAAAAAAAAATGGTTTCTTGAAATGCTAGGCTTGCTTTTTTTATTTTGTATTGTTTACTGCAAACAGAGTTTAGAGTATTGTTTTTGTGCATGTTTCTTTCACTGGCAGCTCTTGTTATAGTAGTTCCCACCTCTGCACCACCTCCTGTGTTATGGTGGTTTAGCTTTCTGTTAGACTGTGTGCTTGGGGAACTGATTTGGGTTAAAAATACCCCCTTTTTTGAGTTGCTTATCTTTTTAAACTGAGATCAATTGCGTGATCCAGTTCATCATGTGGTCTCATGAAGAGTAGCATTGGCATTGCTGGGGCAGTGCAGTTTTGGGTGCTGGACAAAGTTTCCTTTTGCTGAAGATGACAGCTGAAAGAAATGCTTGTGAAATTGGTCTCAGCTGCTTTCCATGTTGGTGCAAATCAGTCAGATTTGAATTCTTCAGAAAGAAGAAAGAGAGAACATGCATACTCCTTTTTCTCCATGCTACCTGCGTGTTTTGTATTTCCTTCCTGCCTTCCTCCTCTTCTGATAAAGCAGGTATTTCTCATCTTTTCCAGTGTCTTCTCCAGAGCAGCTTGGTTTTCTGCATGATTCTCTGGGTGGCCCACCATCCCTAACTCCAATTTGTACTCCAAGAACAGACAAATCAGAGCTGAATTTGCACTTCCCTTTGACACCTAGAAGGATCCTGGGAGAAGCAGAGCATCTGCTAGGGATTATAAATCCTGCAGTGCCAGCAGCATCCAGGAGTGGGCCTTAGTGCAGAGAAAGGGCACTAAAACAGCTTGCAAGATACATAAAACTCTTCTTGTGGTCCAGTGGAGTCATTCAAGAGGAGAGTGCCTGCAGAAAGTTGCCAGCTGTATTAACTATAAGAAAGTGTTACATTTTAGTCCTCAAAGTGTCCCTAGAGAGCAGTTTGGAAAGCAAGCTGTTGTGTATTACAGTTAGTTGCAATGAAAGGATGTACTGAAGAGAGCTCCTTGGGTTTAAGCCCTCCTGAACTTCTCATAGTTTTTTTGTTTGTTTCTTATCAGACAACGAATTTGCATTTCCATGTGAAATTAGGTTATGGTTTCATGCTGTTCCCAGGCTATCAGATGCTGACTTGACAACATGAATGTTTGTCGCCCTTTTTTTGGTGTTTGTAACTATGCACAGGAATGTGCATTCTGAAACCCACTTCCTCTGAGGTGCCTACAGACTATATCCAGACATAGAGAACAAAATTCACGAGGATTTTCTACAGGTCTCTGCTGATGATGCTGAAATATGTGTTTAATAGCACTACCTGAATAATTTGGAAAAAGTAGTGCTTTCAGCATTCTCCTTGTCTGTTTGCAAATAATTTGTGCTGGGCCAGATTGAGTTGAGGTCATCTGCTATAGTTCTGTTGGGCTGTCATGGATAATTCTTGTGTTCTGTTTTGGTGTAGTTTGTGAAGAAGCACAGGGCAGTATCACCCTTCAGTGGAGTCTTCTTGAGGTTGTGGCACAATTGGCACCTTTTGGTTTGGTAGCTTTAATTAACTTCCATTATGATTATAGCAGGAAAATCGATCAACAGTCACCGGTGTTCAGAAGCACAACTGTTCTTTTAAATTTTCATACTGGAAGCTAATAGGCTCATTTTCAATGCTTTTAGAAGCATTGGAGAACTGAAGTTCTGGGTGCTTTGAGATGCTGATAGAATCGTAAGGAATAGTCCACTGGAAGATGCATAGCCTGTGCAGAGATCACATAACCCCACTGTCGGTCTAACAGCTTAGGAAGAAATTTAGAAAACAGCGTTGAATCGAATGTATTCTAAATAGTGTACTTGCAGAGCAGGTACAATCATTTTGTTCTAAGCTAAGGCTGTCATTATTCCTGGGGACTGGATGCAATTATCCCATGGGCGAAACCTCAGCAATCCTCACTGAAATAATTGTGAAACAGGGTGGCAGCTTCCACACCCCTCCCTGGAAGGACACAGAGCTGCAGTTAAGTCCAGCTTCTAGCAAAAACTCATGTTCCACAGTGTAGCAGATGAGGATATTTGGTATTTGCAGTGAGGATATTGGGAGGAATAGGCTAACTCTTGGTAGCAAGGGCAGTGACAGATGTGTCCTGTAGAAATGTCTCTCAACCCATTACTCTCAGGAAGTGGAGAAGGGAAGTCAAATGGGGAAAGTTTTGGCACTGTTGATGCTAATTAGCCTTTATGGGTGTGTTTATATTTCATGCTTGATGGAGGGTTGAGTCCAAATGCTGCCCTAAACTCGCTGACCAGACAAGCTGTTAACCTACTAAACCCAAGCCCACAGCCGGGTGAGGGAGGCCAGTGGGCCAAGGGCCTGAAGGTGAACAGTCCTCCTGGGCAGCAGGACTGCATTCCCCCCTACCTGTGCTGTGGATGTAATGACTGTGGGAGCTGAAAGGTGGTGAAGGAGCTGGTTCCCAGGGTAGGCTGCGTGCCCTGCAGAGCCACAAGTACCAACTAGTGCCTGGGACAAATACACAGTTTGGACATAGTGAAACTGTTTGTTTGGGATGAGACTAATACCGCATTCTTTATGACTGAGAGCTGGATGAAAGCTCCACCAGCTTGTGTGTTCTAGGAGAGGGCAAGAATCCAATACAATCCATTAATGCAAAGGCAGTGCATGCTGGGGGGAAAAAAAAAGCACAGCACATGGTTTTAGGTTTTCAGAATGTAATACTGGCCAGCTTGTGCCATGATGTATCACGGAAGACAAATATGGTTTATTCTAGATCTTAGCAAACGCATCTGTAAATATTTACTTTGATAATACACCATACAACTTTGTTTGTTAATGGCTTAATATATCATTCCTCACATGGGGAATTTTTTTTTCATGAGATAGAGATTGCCTATAGCATGAGTAATTTCCTCAGAGGCTAGATGTGATCTCTCAATCAGGGCAATATGAGATCAGAGCAGGAACTGAACTCAGGTGTCTCATTGTGCCCTAGCCACAAATGCAGTTTATAGGGTGAAAATTGGAAGAGAACTGCCAAGTGACGCTTATGCTTAGATCTTAAATACTAAATTCTAGCCTGAAGCAACCTGGGGTTCACAAGAAGGCTGCCAGGATCACTGGCATAGAGCTGGGTCATGCTAACTTTCTGCCATGTAGTTTTGTTGTGATATGTTGGTAAACGAGTAATACAAACAGAAGATTGAAATAACCATGTAAGAAGCTATTCAGAAGAAGATCCAGGCTTACTATACAATTGATTTTGTTGTTCCTACCCAGTACTCTGATGTACGTTGGTCTCTCAGCATCCCTGACTGACTTTTGTGCCTTGCAGCCTTGTGTTCATGACACTTCTTGAGACAGCACCTGCTCTTGAGGCTGCAAAGTGTGCTTTGCAAAAGTGAGGTACCACATTGCCATCTTCCAAAGCTGCTATGGAAAGAAACCTCTTCTTTTTTTACTTAAAGCATGAACTACATCTGTTTTGTAAGGTTTGCAAGGAAAGGTCTGTTCCAAAACATAATGAAGGCTCAGTAAATAAATTTGGTTGGTTTATGTACCAGGATGCTGTTGACTTAGCAGGGTGACACTAATTGAATATAACTTACGAGAAACAGGAGTAGTCAAGTCCTAGACAGTAGAAATGCATTGAAGTGCATTGTGATTACAGATCTTCTGTTTGTACTCTCTAAACAAATTAAGGATGAATGTCATCTCTATTGAATAGCATTTCAAAAGACCAATGCAATCAGCTACTTAGGTTATAGCCTTCTAATAAAAGTGGGGCAGATGTGTACGTGTACTCTTAAAAGAGACAAAGTTGCCTAAAGCAGCTATCTTTCTTTTACAGGATTTCTTCAGTAAAATTGCATTACTTAATATATAACACTACCCTGGTGTGTGTTTGCAGATTACTTGTTTGATACGGGAATTCGATGTGTTGTTCCATGTGCAGTCTTTTTCTTCACTAGGAAAAAAACCACGATGCTTTTGTTCTGTAATAATCTGTTGTATTTTTCCCCGCACGTAGGTACTCTTAAAGAGAAGTTGCCAAGGTTAGATGAACATTTTATTCTTTTTGGTCCTTTAACAAAAATTAGAATAGGACAAATTTTGTAGTTTTTGCATAGTTCCCAAGAAAAATGAATTTGCAGTCCCAAGAGAGAGAAATTGCAAAAGAAAACTGTTTATATTGGGATTTCTGCCCTTCTGAAAGCGTCCAGACTGTCTTAATCACCTTGGACAGTTTGTTCCATTCTTTTTGTGATAATTCACACTCCTACCTACATTCTGGTTTTAATCTCTTCTCTTTGGTGTTTTTCACCCAGTCTAAATTCAGACGAGAGGGACCTCTTCTTTGTATCTGTTTGCAGAACATGATTGATGCCATTAATGCCATGTGAATAATCAGTGCTAACATACTTACTGTTTTCTTTCTACAGAGCAGATAACAAAAGGAGATCTTGAAAATGTGCTGCAAAAGTTCACAGGGGACATAATGCAGGTTCCTCCGCTGTAAGTTCCACAATATTCAGACACTTTTGGCAGTTGAGTTCAGCTGTTGGGACTTGCCAACAGAAGTCAGTTCTCTCAGAAATAAAGACGCATTTTGGCAAGAGGGTAGGGGCAAGGCAGACTTAGGAGTTTAACATCTGCAACTGCCGGTCATGCCTATTTGAACATCAAGCACAAATGGTAACCCGGAGTCTGTTTTTTTTAATGGTAAATGTAAAGTAGCAAAGCAGTCTTAAACAGCTTTGCAGGGCTTGGTGGTGTCTATCCTGTCTTCCAATTAGGAAGCAAAGCTCCGAGTCTTTAATTTTAGTTGTGGGGTAAGGGGAGGCTCGCTGTCATGTGTGTGGAAGTGCCTGAAATGACTTCGAATTAGTTTTCTGAAAACTTAGACTATGAATGAGTGAGTGAGCTTCTGTAGCTTAGCAAATTTCTTCGTCAGGTGAGCCACAGTAGCTGGCAATGTGCAAGCACTTAGCTTGTGACAGATGGCTTTTATGGTGATTTAAGCTAACATGCTTTCCTTTGCATTTGCAATGGGTTGGTTACTGTGGTTCCAGTGTGAGCCCTGTAAGGTCAGTAATTCAGTAGGTGTTCTGCTTCATTTCACCTGTTTCAAATTACCATCTGCTAATTTAAGCAAGATCTTTTTTGATTTTTCTGTGGTCATCTTTCTGACAAGACAAAAGTTGGAGCTTTGGATAAAGTTTCACGTAATGAGTGAAATTAATTTTTTTTGTTCTATAGTGGTCCACTAAACACCCTAGAACAAAGCTACATAACTTGGCAATTGCTGTTCAGGGAAGACCCTGGTGTGAGATGAGTAAAGGTGCAAGGCAGAATTACAAGAGTTGCCTGAGCAGCTCCCAGTGCTCATCTCAACATAACACTGAAACAGAGTACGCCCTGCAAACTTCTGAGAGACAGTATGTTAGAGGCAGCTGCAAGTGTTGTACGCCTTATAGAAACCCTTTGTTTTCATAAACTACAAATTGACTGATGAAACACTTTTAAATCTGTACAGCAAGAGATAAATACAAGACTGTCTCTTGTTTTCCAGTTTACATAGCTCCTGGCGAATGAGATGATTCTGTGTCTAAGAGATTTCAGAAGCGCTTACTAGGTTGGGGTTTTTTTGTGAGCACTTGGAGAGGATTAGAAGGGTAAAATGTGCGCTACTGTAGTACAGTATTAACAGGATCTGGAGGATGGGAAGCTTGTTCTATTACAACCGTATGACACACATTTTCATGCTCTATCTGATCAGCTATTCTGCTTTGAAGAAAGATGGAGAAAGGCTGTCAACTCTGATGAAGAGAGGAGAAGCAGTCGAAGCAAAGCCTGCTCGACCAGTAAGAGTGTACAGCCTCTCTCTCCAACAGTTCCAGCCACCACTGTTCACACTGGGTAAAGGCCAAAGATTATTACATAGAGTGATGCTCCCAGCTTGCTAGTGCTTATTTACACTCAGAATGGGAATAAGATAGTGAAATGGGTTTCATTTCCCTCAGCTACTTATTTGGGTGTGAGCCCATGTGCAGAGACATTCACTTTGCATTAAAAGTACTGTATTTTGGTTTTAAGTTAAGCTGATTATATGTAATCTTTCTGTGAGTGAAAATTCTGAGAGGCTGGTCAGGGGATTATTTGCATCTGTCCATGATTTTGCAACCTCCAGCTCACTCCTTTCTCAGGTCTGCTTACTTCACTTTACCCAGTCTTTCACCCAGATGCCCAGACCTGCTGGCATCTCTCCCAGGGCGCAGCAGGACCAGTATCAGCTACTGTCTGGCCTCTTTCTTGGTTGAGCAGGCAGGATCTTATCCTGCCTTCTGTCATACATGAAGAAACTTGGGTAGTACGTTAAGAAGCACATTAATAAATAAACCAAAAAGACTGTTGTAAATGTTTGATGCTACTGTGAGGTCAAGATAACGTCTTGCATTGATCAGCTACCTAGCTGACCCATAGTCCTCTGATGAACCAGATGTTATATGGTGAGCAGGTATGAGTGACAGAACTCAGTGCTGTGTTACTTCAGCCTTTACTTCACGGTTGGGTGACTAGCAGTTGATCACTGGCAGAGGGGGAAGGGAAGGGCTGAGTGAGCAGGGAAAGTTGAATGTGAATTTTAAAATTTTATTGGAGCTGCCTGTGTGCAGTATCTTAAAAGCATTGATAGTCAGTTTAGACTATATTTGAAATACCTTTTCATCATTAGAAATANTCATCACATCTTGAAAACAGATTGCACAGAACATTACCATGCATATAATAAAGCCTATCTGCTGGAAAGACTTCTACATTTGTGATGATTTTTCTAGAGTTTTCTTTCTCCTTTACCCGAACTGTGAATGGTTTTGCTTTTGCACAGGGTTATTTGTCTTG
>VYZW01005940.1:23335-47049 GCA_013401315.1 Balaeniceps rex | reverse complement strand
CCTCTGCCAGAGACTACCCCCAGCAGCACCAGCAGAAGTGTGTGTCCACCTCATCTGCCCTATTCATAGACTGGCATGTAAAGTGTCGATGGTGCAGATTTTGTGCAAATAAACTAGACTGTGTTAGGAGAAGACGACCATATGTCTCATCGAGTTGCTGAGCTCACCTCCAGCAAAAGATAGAGTGGGCAACAGGAGACAGTAATGTTCTAGTACTCCTCCCTCCAAGCAAGAGTCGGTGGAAAATGTCAGCAAGGTACATGGGTACATAGCTAACTTAAAGCGTGTGATTATTTCTCTTGACATCTGTGAGAGGACTCCTTTCCCGTTTTACTAAATTATGTGAATTATTACTCAGTGAATTAAGGCCTTATATATTGCATTTTCACCTATCGTGTTTTTTGTCATTTTTTTCTTTTACTTTAGTAATGCAAACTGATGGATTGAAAAATTGTATTTCTTTTTACAGGAGAAAAAAAAGAAAGACAAAGTAAAATAAGTATTAATGGTGTGGCACAACACTTAGAGTTGTTCCACATCTGATGAATATGTAACAGTTCTATTTTCTACTTAAAAACAAACACACAAAAATTGTCAGAATAGAATTAGTGTTATTTTTTAAAAATGTGTTTATCTAGGAAATGTGTTTCTCTAGAGAGTGCTATTAAAGGCTGTGCAGAATGGATAAACCTATTTGTTGAGTGTGTTGGTGATCTGTTTCTAGAGTTAAGAACGTGTAACTTGAATTGTATACCGTTTCCCTGCACCAGTTTTATCTGTTCTCTGCTGTGTTGTAGATGTTTATTACTGGAAAGAGCATAGTCATACAATCCAAGTTGGTATTCAGCCATTCTTTTCTATCAGTGGAAATATGGAGTACTCATCCCCGCTCTGCCCCCCTGCATTAATGAATCCAGGCTGGTCCTTCAGAATTGTATAGAAACAACGCAGAAATAAACCATCGTGCCACAGAGAAGGCAGTGTATATGATCAGGATTTGAGGAGATGAAATTTATCTAGAGGCAGAGCATGTTTTATGGCTGCAAAGAAAGACAAAGAGATGTCCAGCAGGATAGCCTTTCCCATGCATGTGCAATCTGATCCTGAACACACAAAACCAGACAGCTTTTCCAAGGAAGTGCGTCTTTTAGAAGAGCGTCCAGCTGTTGGGTCACAGGAGGAAAGCTCCTGCCATTTTTCTGTGTGTCAAAATAATTGAGTAAACTTCCCACCTCTCCTTTGCTGAAGGAGCTCACTGATTCTGTTTTACTCTTCCATTGCAAGGCTGTTTTTCAAGCCCTTCTATCAGCTCTTGAATTTTCCGCAGTTTTTGGTGGCTGGTATACACACCAGATGTGGTTGGGAGAGCTCCTCTGACACTCCCTTTTGGTTTTCCTTAGCTCATTTTAGTTTGGAAAAAAAAATAAGAGGGAACGCCTGGCAGCATCTCTTTTGTTACAGGCACAGACTTTCTGCTTTGTGCCTGTTCTTGTGTAAGGTAAAGCTGGCAATGGGAGAGGGCACTCCACGGCTGAATCTCTCCTGGAGTGCCTTTCTGATCACCTTGTGTAAGAAAACCACAACCTTTCTCTTGTCACTTCTGGAAGATGTGCATGCTTGTTTTTCTTTAGTTGGACAGCCTTTTCCAAGCCCTTCTGCTCCTCAGTACCCAAGAATCATTTCTCTCTCGCTGCAACAATCCAATGGTTTCATAACTGGCCCAAGGCTATGAAGCAAAGTTACAGTCTAGGGATGTTGCTGACTGTGGTCCAGAAGAGAGGAAAAAAATGGCCAGGAGCAAGTAATTGTTCAGTGGCAGAAACAACTGGGAATTCTTGGTAAATCAAGAAAAATGGCTAGTGTCTGAAAACGCGGGTGTGGTACAAGGCTGGGGAAAAAAGCGTACTTCAGCTTTCTGAGGTGTTTTTGTAGCACTTAGCTTTGTTCTTTCTTAACAATGTTACAGTGCTCTCAAACATCGTTTTATTGGTATCAAGTCACATCCAGGTGCAGGTTTTGGGAAGCTCAGCTGATACAGCATTTGTTTATTTTCTGGCAAACTTTTATGAATTTGTAAATCCTTAAATAAAGTGCAGTGGGTAGTCAGCAAAGTTGAAATTCCAACTTGCATGTGCACCTTTTCCGATGCACTTTCCAAGGACCTCAGCTCCAAGAGGAGCTGCAGCTCCTTTTTATGGGGTGCAGAGTTATTGCTCAGGATGGCATGGGCATTTTAAGGAAAGGGGTGGCTGTGAAGAAAAAGAAATCTTCAGACTCCATGTTGCTATGTTTCATCCTTCAGTGAGGAAAATGTTTTTTTCAGTGTTCATTTTGAAGTAAGGTCAACCAGCAACTTTTTAATTATATATAAGCCAAGCAGCATGCTTCATCATCTTTTCTGGAGATTTATTTGACCCAGAGAGACCAGTGAGGAACTGTTGTCAAGGGAAGAAAACACTTTGTGTTGCACAAAACTGATAAAATACCGGATGTGTGCCCACGATGAAAGAAATTTTAGGCTACATTCAGGTTTACATTTATGTGAATTCATTGACCTAAAGGAATATGAAACTTTCTGATGTGTCAGCTTGTTTCATTTCCCAGAATGTTTTCTCACTATGGGGGCTTGCTTCACTGTAATAATTATAATTTAACTCCCTTGCTGTGTGCATCACAGTGTATGGCTGTAGAGAGAGACTCAGTTCTTGCCTCTAAAATGTACGATCTGTACAGACTACAGCATAAGCATCTGACCTGATGAGCTGAATGGTAAGCTTCAAACAAGCTTTTTTTTATTTTGATGAGTATGACATGTCTTAAAAAGAAAGTGAGTATCAAAGAATGATTTGAAAGAGGAAAAAAAAAACTTGTATTTTGAAACTTTTACTTTAGGAAATAAACCTGTCAGTAATCTCCCAGGGTTAGCAGGGAACTTTTCCAAAGCATGGGTTAATCTCTAAATAGAGAGGAGGATTCTTAGACATGCTGTGGAATATTCTGGTCATTTGGTTCAATGAACTGCTGCACTGTGGGCCTGACTGCCAGCTAAGGGGTTGTTCCTAACTGGGGTCCTGTTGAGTCACAAATGCTTAATTCGAGTTCGTGTTTCTGTCACGCTGAGTTGGTCAGTGTGTTGGCTGGTTTGTCAAGGTTACAGCCTGATGTATCAAAGCTGGAAAGCTGCCGCACAGCTGGCTGAATGTAGGTGATCAAAATTAACTCTGTGGGAAAGATGCATCTTATCGAAGAGCAGAAGATGTACTAGGCATAAGGGTATGCAGGACAAAAAAATGTGTGAAGAGAAAGGAAAATTTAGTTTTTGCTTTAAAAATCTATTTATTGTACTTTATCTGGCTTTGGTTGATCAGGTTTGCATTAGTCTGCGCAGTGTATTGCAGGCCGAAGGCAGAACGAAAAGAAACTGCAAATTCACAGAAGTTCTCCAGGTCAAAACTATGATGGTTAATTGAAGAACTGCCAGTGTTGTAAGCGTGCATCATGTGAAGGTGCTTTGAGTATTACTTAATAATCATTCTGCTCATCTTCTTTCACATCTGGAAGTTCTTCATCTGCCCAGGTACATATCACAAAGGGCGAGCCCTGGAAACGAAGATGTTATTATTATGCTTTAATTTTAGAAGCAAACGGTAGAGTCAGGACTGTTGACTCATGGTCACAAGGGTGTCAAGCGGGGCTTTAAGGCAATTATTGAGGCACTTAGTTCACTTAGAATAGGATCTGGCATCTGAATGTGAGACAGCATTAATGTGAAACATTAGTGTTCCTTCCCAGACTATGTACATATCACAGCAGACGATAATTCTTACCTCTCCATATGTTTCCCAGTTTAAATAGAAAGCCAGGCATGTCATGAGGAGAGGAAATAAACATCCATGTTTATGGATGTGAACTCTTAACAGCAACTAAGCTCAACAGATCGCTCAGTTGGGCCGAGATTAGCAGTTACCTGGTTCACTGATCTTGTCACCAAACTGAAATGCAACTTGCAATGTATTTTAGGATTCATATACATATGGTTATTGGAAAGATAAGCTGGTATCTTAGGGCAGGAAATGCACTTTTTGGTATAAAACTATTTTAAAAATATTTTTGGGAGTATTTTATAGTTCAGTGTTATGTGCCTTAAAGCCTCCGGCTTGCAGGTGATAAAGCCGAGTTTGATCAGAACACCACCATTTTCAGAGCATGCATACTGCTGTGCTCCCCTCGCCCATTAACTAATTGTAAAATATCTGCTTGTCTCTTCTTGTAGTTAGATCAGTTTTAACCAGTTCTGCTCAAAACTTTCTGTGTAATGCCCAAATATTTCCATTGACTTCACTGACATTTATGTCAGATTTATGTTGGTGTGATGTAGAGCAGAAATCTGCCCCAGAGAATGTGGAACCCCAAAGGGGTTCACTAAACCCTTTTTTTTTTTTTTAATAATAAGAAAAAAGACATGGAAGTTGAATGTCATTTGTCATTGTCTCCCATTTGCTTGTATCTAGTTATAAAGGAGGAATGCAAGAAAGCTATCCCATTAGTTGTTAGGTCAAAAGTAGTTCAGAAAGAAAGCCCCGTGCCTCCAGGAATATCTTTCTAGCAGTAGTCTGATCTCTGCAGGTTACCGTTTGGAGTTATTTTAAATCAGCCTATCCTTAGGCTTTGCTGGCTGGAAGTACCCGTTATCTGCAATCCCGTTTAGCTTGCAACTTTAAAACGTCAAATTACGGTGCTTTCTGAAGCTCCGTTTCTGAGAAGGATTTTGCACTTTAACAAGTCATCTTCTGATGCAATGAACGCTGACCTCCGTCCTGTCCTCAGTACAGGTAAGGCTAAAATGGAAAGGCTCTGGCATTCTTTAAAATGTTCCAGCTAAATATCCTTTAATGTTTCTGTGGTCAAAAATGCAGATGAAATTTAAATTCTGTCTTTTATTATCTTCTTTAAAGAAGGAACTTACTAAGGAGCAAATTATTCCCTAAGCAATTCATTTTCCTCTGCACTACCAAAGGAGTTTGGACATAAGGGCTATTCTTTTATAATGTCACGGATTTGTATTGCACCTCTTACTTGGGGATATAAAAATAATTGGCAAATGTTAATTAAGGATTCCACCCTAGTCAACTGGTAAGACATCAACAGATTTTCCCTGGGAAAAAACGAGTTAGGAGGTGGCTGGCAGATGAGTGGTGCAGGGTCCTAGTGATAAGGCTGGGTACTGTCTTACTGCCCTACTTAACCTCACCTTACGTTCTGTGTCCTTGCCCTCCCTTTACCTGCCTCTTTAGTCTGAAGTGATTTATGGCAAAAATAGCTTCCCAATGTGAACAGTAAAGCCCCAGTTTCATTTTGGGTTTCTAGGGACACCGTAACGTGAATGGATTTTTGCTTGTGGATTTGCCGTGGTGGAGTTGCTGGTGGATCTCTGAGAAGGAGCCACTCTTGGGCCAGCAAAGCTTAGGCTGAGCTTTATGTTGTGTTTTC
Organism: Balaeniceps rex; assembly: GCA_013401315.1. Classification (NCBI taxonomy): domain Eukaryota; kingdom Metazoa; phylum Chordata; class Aves; order Pelecaniformes; family Balaenicipitidae; genus Balaeniceps; species Balaeniceps rex. The sequence goes on along the minus strand of VYZW01005940.1, from coordinate 41,559 downwards.
TGTGCAATCTGGAAGGCAGGCCGGACCGCAGGGCGTAACGGCGCTGCGCCTTAACTCCCTCTCTGCGGCGGTGGAATTTGCCATACTTGGTTCTTAGGTGCCTGCACAGCCTACTTCTCTACTTTTGAAGGTGATCTGTGTGTCAGGCAGGGGTGAGAATGCCTTTACGTCGTACGCGTGCTGCGGCGAGCAGCTGGGGTGAGGTGCACTCAGCTCTGCAGCTGCAGAAACCGGGGAAGAGTCTTCAGCTGGCTGCAAACTCAGCGCCTACAGTCCTCACCCTGGTTGCGTTCTGGCATGGTGCTCAATTCTTATCGTGCCTAATAAGCACTGAGAAATGGCCCTTTTATGCTGCTCTGTTTATCAGTAGTCTAAGGAAAAGTTTGTAATCAGCTTGTGATTAGCAGGTAGTGAATTTTGCTGAGCAGTGAGGAAGACTAGTGAGGGATTGTGTTATTTAAAAGAAAGGTCTCTGGTACCTGCACGTGACAGCTCTGCAGTTACACCACTGCAGCACGGGCTACACTCGGTCAATACAGCCAAGAGAAAATGCTATCATACAGAGGAGAAACGCAGGAGAAACAGAAAGCTGCAAATTCTTGGGGTGTCAGGCTCCTAGGATGGGAAGACACTGAGCAGTGCCTAGGTCTGAAGAGGAACCGGGGGAGAGGTCTATGACCCAGCCCTCATTACCCTGTCAGACCGCCTGCGTTGTACAAAATGTAGAAGAAGAATCTTAGGACCCATAGGAGCTGCGATGCCCTGGAGCATCAGGCTGGCTAAGAAAAAGTTGAAGAATTCTGGATGTGTGGGTGGTGAACTTCAGAGCTGTTCCATCAGCAGCTACAGCTTTCACCCAGCAGAACATGGAGCAGAAACTTCATGGCTGGAAACTTGTTCTTCTGTTCTAACATCCTCGTGGATGGTTTCTGAAGGGGTCTGACCTGGATTCCCTGAGGATCTTCTCCTGCCTTCTCCCTGCCACAGACAGAGATTTAAGGCCTGTAACAAGTTTACGCATTATCCCGGGGGAAAAGCCAAAGTTCCTCCTAGGTTCGCTGCCAGGTTGCAGGATTGTGTCTTGTGTTAGGAAGATTAAATTTAGACTCTACAGATGACATCTGCAAGCAGAGTTCAAAGGTCAGTCTAGCTTAGATCTCTTTTAGTTCAGGTCCTAACCTGCAGCTCCCGTAGCCTGCTTGTCAGATGCCTGGGGCTGGAGGCTGTTGCAAGGTTACACTTGGTTTTAGGCCAGCGCAAGAGGAAAGAGAGGGAAGGCCGAGAGCATATGAATCGCAGAATGTAAAACTTGGATTTTTCGTGTGCTCATGAGTGTGATTCTGATTTTGCAGCCGTGGGAGTTATATCACACCAAGTTCAGGTGATGAGACTAGATTTTCTGGAAGAGATAAGTTGTTTGGGTTTCATTTTATGTAGTATCGTAACGCAGCTATGCTGAGGGGTTTTGTGTCTCTTCATAGATACGCAGAAAGTGGAGATGCTGACCTGTCAATTGTACCTGACAGTACTGTTACAGAAAAATCTCTTCTTTTCTGTCAGTAACTAATGTATACTGGCCTAGTTTCCTTCCAGCAGCTGCACAGCATGGCACCAGCAGTGTAATTCAAATCTAAATTTATGAATGTCTGTTAAAGTGCGAGTTGCACTCTTATGCACTGCTTGTTCTCAAACATGTTAAAGCAGTTAGAAAATAAAGCAGCGGATGGAAAGAAGGCTCAGTAATGTAATAATAATAGTGGAAAGCACATTTTCCCTTCTAGTCGTCTAAGAAAAAAATGTGTTAAAAGATTCTGAAAGAGTGCTGAAAGCTTGCTGCTGTAGTACATGGCTCGGAAATTTTAGAGGGGGAATGTTCATCCGTGAAGACATTGCCTGCTTCTCAGTCAGAAGAGCTGGTGAGCTCAGCTACAGCAGCAAAGCGTAGTCAGTTCTGTACTCCTTTTTATCAGAACTGTAGTTGAAGCCATCAATAACCTGGGATGCAAAGACAATGAAGGACTTCAAGTGGTCGAGGACAAAAAGCTTTCTGAATACTTTTGAAACGTCCCAAACATTAACCATCACATTCCTTCTACTCACTGTTCCCATGCACTAATTACAGCCAACCTGTTTTGGCAGTAACTGTCTTTGGTCCTTTCTAGGGTGAATTCTGCACCAGGGGTTCCCCCCGGAGCACGTTTTGTCGTGACCTCTGCTGTGGCAGTGTTATTTCCCTACCTCAGCGCTTACTCCTGAAAGCAGTTTCTGTTTATAATGGTTTATAGCTCGCTCGTTCTCTCCTTCACCCTGCTCTACTGTTTCTAGACACAATCTTTTGGGGTTTTTTTCCCTGCCTTTGCTTGGCACTATGTTTTGCCTCTGTTGGGTTTTTTTTGTTGTTGTTGCTGTAGTAAGGGCCCAAACAGCTGGATTTCCCCCTTCCTGCATCTCTTTGTCTTACCTATTTTTCTTTTCACCTTAATGAGCATCACACTCCATAGGTTTTCCTGTACAATGTAGGGTAACTGACAGGGATTCTCCATCCTTTTTCTTAAATTATACTGCCCTTAGCTGTATTATTGTTATTATTTACTGCTTTTTCTTTCTCCTTATCGTTGGCTCCAAAAAGAAAAACAGGGCTTCAGTTGCGATAGGCACAGCACAGAAACAGACAGACTCTATGTCAAAGAAGCTGGCATTTGACTGATGAAGGATGGGAGGAAAGACGGGGCCCAGAGTGGTGGGGTAGCACTGGTCGGTGGTGCCGAGGAAATTTTCTGACACCTGATCTGGTGCCTTTTTACACTGTGTGCTGATACATAGCACTCCAGTCCCTGAGGAGTTAAAGTAATAATATGTGTTGAGGAGGAAAATATATTCTTAGAGATGTCTTCCAATATGCACCCATGTACCTGGGAAAATGGGAGAATGAAGACAAGGCAATATTCACTCTTCAAAGTGATTTTTTTCCCCTGGTTTTTTATTTCTGTCTCTTGGCATCCATTCTTCACTTTGTCTCACCATTACCTATGATCGCTATACCAGTAAGAGCCCACTGAGGACCAGGATCCCAAAGTGCTTGATACCGGATAAACTCAGATCAAAAATGCAGTCCCTGCCTCAGTGAGCTCACAGGGCTGTGCTACCGCTGGGCAACAGTCCGGGGCACAAAACCAGGATGAGCCTTTGGGGTGAACAGGAGTGGGAAAAGCTCATAGTGGTAAGGTCACAGAAATGGACTGCAGGGTGTAGATGGGCATGGGAGAATTGTTTCTTGAAGGTATTATTTATGAAATAATTTGCAAGATATAGATGTGGCCTGGCTGTCTATAAGACCAAATGAAAGCAGGGCAACCAACTCATGATCATGAATGCCTACCAGGAAGGCACTGGTGGGCACTGGGAAGAAGAGAGGAACTCGTGGGAAGGGGTTGTGATTGGGAAATGCTGAACTCTGTTTAGTTAGAAGGGATTGCTAGATATCTGTGATGCACTATTGGGCTGTAACTTTGCTTAAATGAGGGAGATAGATTTGCCTCTCTAGTTTAGACCTGAGTCATCAACAGAAACGGCTGAAGAATTTGTGGTTTTTTCAGACAAGATTGCCCAGAGATAAAGCGTTGGGGGACACAGGGGACCAACAATAGCACCTCACAGTGACCCTCCTTTCACTTTACCTCCCTTCCAGATCTGGAGAGGGAGATGAGCATCCCCCCCGAAATGTACTGAAGGAGCAATTAAAGATTAAAGGAATACTATTTCCCCTTCTCCTTGTTTTCTTCATTTCTTTAAATTCATTTGTTTTCAGTTCTTCCTTGGCAGCTCACTACTTCTTCCAGGGGTTCCTGTTGCCTTCTAAATGCTGTTGCCTCTAGCTCTTCCCGTTCCTTGCGTCTCTTCCTGCTCTCTCTCCAGCATCTGTCTCTTTCCAGTCTCACTTTTCCTTCTTTGAATCACTTTCCGAGAGTTTTATCTGTGCCTTTTCCCTACTAGCAGACTGGGGAAGGTGAGGGCAGCTTTCTTTAAGCAAAAACAAATGTCTGTGGGCTTATACCTTAACCCTCTGAAAAGCAGAAGTTGTTGACTTGTCGTTTGTGAGCTTCCTTAGCTCAACTGATGCAAGGCAGTTTGCCACGAAGGCTGTTACAGAGAGCTGTAGTCTTAAATTTTGAGTTAGGGATGTCAGCAGCGGTTACCAGGGAAACTTCTAAAATTACACTGCAATGTCTCCGCTCAAATACTATATCAGATCTTTGGGAAATGGCACCATGCGAACAGGCATAGATTGGGAAAGCAGCACTGTGTAAGGCTTGGATGCTTTACATACAAGTAAAATAAAAATCCTTCAAGCTTCAGGATGATATAGGGTCTCTAGCTCTGCAATCCTAAACCAGGAAAATAGCAGGAATGAAGCAAAAAGCATTGGTTCTGTTAAAATTTCATACAGATTATAGCTTTAGCAGGATTATATTTGTTAACCTCCATTTTGGGTTTTGTTTTTCAATACTAAGAAAAGAAGAGTCGCTTCTAACAGCTCATTCACAAAAATTGTAACTTGTTACTAGAAACTAATGGGAGAAGATACCCTGCACTCTGCCACCCTGAACCCCCCAGACAAGATATGAGTATAGACATGTATTCATGCATATTTAAATGCATGCTAATCCGAAAGAACATTTGGGCTTAAAGCAAATGTCAGAAACCTGTAAAAGGGAGAGTTCCAATTGCACTTGAACAGGCTCTTTACCTAAATACTGTAAACCTTCTCTGGCTGAGCAGGTCTGAGCCACAAGCTACTGGAGATCGGGATAATATTTTAATCACTACGTATTTTCCCTATCCTGGTTCTCTTTTTTGAATATTCATTGCTGTCAGAGCATGGTCAAGGTTCATTTACCGGGCTCGATGGTCTTGGGTCTGGCCTGACAGAGCCAGGCTTATATAGGGACAAGTGTCTGTCCTTCCCGGAGCTGTCAGCCGACTGCGCCTTGGAGGGGCTGGACTGTTATCCAGTGCTTGCGTACTGACCGGCCTAATGGGAATTTGTCCATGGCTGGACTTGAGGGACAAAGAGTATTTCCCACATATTACATGTCTAAGTTGCACATATTTTATTATTGTCTTCACTCATACAAGTCTCTGCGTTAAAATATGAGCTATACTAAGGAGAAAGGTGTATATTTCACATTATTAACTAAAATAGATATTTGCGTACATAAGGCAACTTTGCTTTCAGAATATATTGTCTGGCCAGGTAAGCCACATATATTGATTATCTGATAACAAATGTTGTTGGATCAGCCTCTTGATTCAATAACATGTGTGGAAATTACAGTTACTTTTTAATACATGTTAAAAATATCTCCTTGCATGGCGCTGGCTGCGGCGTATTGATGTATTAATGGGCTAACTTTTGCCACTTTCCTGCAAGTGCTCTAAGAACATAATCTAAACATATGAGGAATGTACACAGGAATATGGTACGTATACATCTAGTGACAGATAATTGACCAACTTCAGAAGTTGGGAATATGCTGGTGTGAGAAGCTGATTGCTATGCTGAATTCAAACCATAAAGAGTGCAAGTAATTAATCACCATATGATTAATCAAAAGCTCATCGTGCTCTGGATGCTATGCATGAAACAAAAAGTGCCTTAAGTAGCAAATTCCTTTGGGGTTGTAAGGAAGTTATTCTAGCTGCTGCAACACGAAGAACAGTGGTGCTGCTGATGAGAAGAGGTGGATGGGTGCTCTGGCTTACAATGCTGCTGTAGGAATAAATGGTATTTTGCTTAACTTGGGTGCCCTGATACAGGAGAGTGACTCTTCTTTTAAAACTCGGTGATCTTCGAAGATAATATCCATTCAAAATTATAACTAGAAGATCAAGCTCTATTTTAATTTCACCTGCACAAAATTTTGTTTCTTTAGGTTTTAGTATGACAGGATCTGCTGGCAGAGAGCGTTCATGCAAGCCTAGCCCTGGGGAGCTGGCAGGAGGAAGGCTCCAGGGGTGAATGGTGAGGTATGGTGAAAGTAGCTTGTGGTTGTAGGAGCAACTTCAGGCATATGTGGTGACCTCCTGATACCATTTCTTTGTGCTTCCTATTGTTTCACCAGGAATAAATTTTTTTATTCTTGATGTGAGAAGCCAGTGTCCTGAAAACTTCAGCATTTTGAGTCACGTACGTGCTGAAGGGGTGTTACAGTCTTTTTTTATTTTTCCCGTAGCAGAAAGCTACTAATGATACAGCAGCTCCCTTCCTGAGGAGCAGAGCTGACACACAGATCAGCAATTCTGAGAAGCTGTGGGAACATTTAATGAGACGTACAGCAGCTAGTCATTCGGTTGAACCAACCGCAGGCTGCCGTGCTGACAGCTCGTGGGGAAGGGGCAGGTCATCCAGCCCGTTTTGGCCATCCAGTTATTTGCAGTGGTTTGCTGGGTGGGAGTAGGCAGAGCTGCCCAGCAGCGCGTGACCTGACTCCACGCTTTCTTGACCCACCATTGCTCATGATATCTTCTTGCTTAGGTGTGGGGCAAAAGCAATGAAAGCGAAATGGTCCTTTTCCTCTGAGAAGCAAAACTGCACTTTAGAGAGAAGTGAAGAATGTTTTTCCCTAGCTCCCCAGAAAACCCTGCAGGAGACGTAGGGGTGTTCAGCATCACGTGCGTTTTTTTTCTCAGTCAGAAACTATATTTTAGGCATAGTTATTTGCAGTACTCTGGTGTAGACAATAAACACACAAAGCTATTTTATGAAAACTTGGAGCTCTTAATTTAAATCATACTTTTGTTCCTTAATCTTCACAAAGATGTGGAGAAAAGCTGAGAAAATATGGGTGAGTATATTATAAGATATTCCTGTTTCTTTAGGGTAACATCTAACGATCAGTCAGTGACTGAGTTTAGATGCATTAAATATTTATTTTTCTTCTGTAGAGGTGAACGGGGAAATGTGCTCACATTCCTGCCAGATCACTAATTGGGTAACTGCCGATGCTTAGGGTATTTCTGAAGCAGCAGTTTTATGTGGTACTTGTCTCATTAAGGATTTTACTGTTTGTATTCCAGAAGTCATGAATTCTCCAGCTGGGGCTGGGGCTTTGATAAATTGTCATTTTGTATGCTTGAAACATAACTTTATTACATCTGAGTAATAAAAATTGTCAGTTTGCCTTTTTTTTTTTAACATTTTTACAGCACAAATTTCTGTTCACTTTCAGTGTTTGCAAAATCAAGATTTTGTTGAAATCAGTGGGTTTCTACTAGTTGATCTGGCTGCAGAAACAAGACTGTAAATCTGTGGGGTGTGTGTGATTTCTTACTGCTCCTCTATTTCTTTAATTTCTGCGCTCAGATTTCTGGTGGGAGTGTTTTCTCAGACCTCTTGTTGCTGTACTCACACTAGGACCATTCTTCCTGCAGGTGCAAAGCAGCCTTGGCTTTTTCGTCAGGGGAACAAAACTCAGGTGGTGACTGGCAGCCAGGGGAATGAATCCTTTCTACGGCCTGTTATTGAGTGGTCTGATGCCAGCACCAATCTCCATTTCCCATCTCATCCATCCCTGGGATATTTCTGGGGAACGCCTCGTCTGTGCTGGGTTAAGTTCTGCCCCAAGACACAATCCCTTCCACCGCTAAGGGCAACAGGGTCAGCTTTTAAGGTGGTGCTCAGCATTTGTTAGGGAAGGTAGATTGAGGCTGTAGTAGCTGATCCTACTAAAGTTGTATTTAAGGTCACCCTATGTCCTGTCTGGGCTATTTTTCCCCCCATAGGACAAGGATTCCCTTCCAAGCTGCTTTCTTATGCCTGCCCTACCCTCAGTCGTGATGCTGGCAGCTTCATTTGTTTTGCTGTCCTCTGCTTTCCACGCTCTCTTCTTTATTTTTTGCGGGGACAGCCCTCCTCAGGAACTCTCCTCTTTGCCACAGCTGAGCTGTTTAGCCCAGCAGAAAGGAGCTGAGCTTGCGTAAGGTGTGCAGAGAGGGATCCTCCTGTCCAGAAGGATCTGGGCTCAGCAAATGAATTGCACATCTCTCCTTCTCAGGAGAGCTATTTTGTCTACTGTTTATTTTAAATTCTGCCTCAGCTTCACTTTAGGAGCCTAAGAAATACCTTAACTCTTTCTTTTCTTCAGCTTTCAGGTGGAAAATAATATTCAAATAGCATACAGGTGCTAAAGCTCCCACTTGTTTGCAAAAAGCCCCGAGATGCTGAAATACTGAATTCTTCAGAGAAGAATATTTATTTATACTGCATGTTATTCTTAGAATGTCACCCTTAAGTGTGCACCATTTGCCACTCTGAATGTTACTGCATGGTCTAAATACCGCTTTAACATTGAAGCTAATGTTGAGTCTTTAAAAGAATTTTCCCTAATGGAATTTTAAATATAGATAAATGAACATATGACATGCTAAGTCTTTTTTTTTTTTTTCTTTTTTCTTTTTTTGTCGAGGTTTGGTTAATCTAAATTGTTTGCTTAGTTATGACTGGTTCTTTTTCTTGGCACATTAATGATATTTATATATGGAGCACCCCGAGGAGGCTTCATAGCCAAAATATTTGAAGTCACAAAGGGTCAAAGCTGCCATTCTAAAAGCTCAGTTTAGAGTTACGTTAATGACATCCATAGTTAGTCATTCCTAAGGTCACATCGTGGCAGGTTTACTTATCTCTTTGTAGCCCACGAGCAGCCTATTTAATGACTGCTGCTTTTGTATGGAAGAAAAAAAATAGAATTCAAGACAGATTCTCTGGCACTTTCATCTTTAAAAATATTTAATATTTATGCTATCAAAGTGAAAACTTCCTTAAGGTAATGACAACTGAAATAATTCAAAATATCCCTGCAAGAGCTAAGCTGTCAGGCTGACCGTCCACTTTCAAGTATCGCTTTCCCCTTAACCTGCCCATCCCCCTGCTTCTTTCTTGATTTATCTGCCTTGAAGCTTTCAACTCATATGAATCTCTCTCTTGCCTGTAAGGTTTCATATAATTTTTTTTTTTTTAAATGAAATAAAGGTTATTTGTAGGGTGGGTTTTTTTCTGCAGCTAAAGAATTATTATTTATCTGAGCCAATGAAGCACTCCACATTTATAGCGTTAGCCGTAAAAGCGAGATTTTTCCTTTATTAACTACATCCTCTTAGATATACAGTAGCGTATGTCTATCCACTTTTGTTTCTATTTATGAAACATAACGGCATAGGAGGCTCAACATTTAACTAAACCAAATCATCTCTTGTTGCTTTGATTAGTTTGTTAGAACATTTTTATTGCGGTAAGATACATATAGAGGAAATCCAGCCTCGGTGTGTTCTGTTTCAGCATAATCTACTGAATCAATAGTTTCTATAAATAGTTTTAAAGCTAAAGTACACATTCATGGATCTGCTGTCATTAGCCAGTAGTTTTCAATGCCTAAATTATGAAATGGATCTCACTTCCAGTGCTTTTTTGAGTAGGGTGACTGATCTCAGTGAAGGTGCAGGAAAGTTGTGAGCTGTTTCTGCAGAGGATTCTTTTTTTGGTCATCAAATATTAAATAAATTGTCTGAGCTTGAGTAGTCAATTTATTTTGATAGAATCAGGTGAATTTATGCTGACTTATGTATCTAAATGTAAAGTTAACTTTGTGTCCATGGAACCAACAAATTTATCATTACTTTACACACGTAGATGAATATATACAGATACACACATGAAAATGAACCACATAGGTGTCACATACTAAAAAATTATCAAGAAAACCCTGGGATCCCCTTAACAAAACATTTAAGGGCAGAGATCAAAACTGCTGCCTGCTCTGCCATGGCATCCTGGTGCCAACAAGGCCAGATTTACAGTAACTAACTGTGATTTACAGTAACCACAAATCAGTACGAGGTACAATGTGATCACTTCTACTGCTTGAATGAACAAGAGGAACACTAGCTTCGATGGACTTTGTTTTAACTTGTGAATACTTTTTTTTTCCCTAGAATTTAAATCCTTTATTTGATAAAGCACAGATATCATGCCCAGCTTCAGCACACATTACAGAAACTGTTTGACAAGACAGTGGAGTTAACTCGAAATGCGGGTTGTAGTGTGTTTACAAAATCTGGGCAGTAAGTGATGTTTCAGCTCCTGTGGCAGCATTGCTATGGTAGCTCATTCTTTTAAGGGTACAAAAAAAAAAAGCCAGCAGAGAGAGGTAGCATCTATTTAAGACTTTAGACCAATGGGTACTGAAATAGATGAGATCTGAGGCCTGACAGCTTGCCAGTTTTCTTCCCTTTATCAGCTTGCCTATCCCCAGTCTCTAAAATTTCATGTTGAAGAAAAAGCAAAAACTGAAGAGCTCTGCTATGTCTTACAGTTGAGAAATGTGCATTCAGACAAGCGTTCACGGGGAGCTCTGACAGTTTTGTCAGCCATAAGTAGGTGGTTCCTATGCAGAAGGCTGGAAACCTGAGAGCAGAATGGGACCCTATGTCTTCAGTAAGGTAGTTGTACTTACTAACTAATACCTGAAAACTAAGCTGTAATGATTCTACTCTGCAAAGAGAAAATGAAAGGTACATTACAAAATCTCTGTATTCTGCTACTTCTAGGAAACCTAACGTTTTTCCTGGTTCCACCATGATAACCTGTATCCTAAAGCAGGTACATTTCCCAAATAGAATAGCTTTCATTTCTTTTTCCTGGAAATATTCACCATTTAAGATGTGTGTTGTTTTGGGGAAAAAGTGTTGTTTTATTCTGTATGGCTTTCAGAAAAAGTAATACAGTAGATTAAATCCACTTTTTCATCCTTTTTTCATTTTAATGCTTCGTCAGGAAACATTAATGCTCCTGTACCATCGCTTAATGGTTTTGGCTGTTTCTAAAGAGGTCAGAAAGAAATATCTTTCCTTCTGCTCAATTTTTAGAACTTATTTTTGTATCCCCTGTGTATTATCTCAAATGATGACATACACTTTTCATTCTGGTTTTGACTTGTGCTCTTCCTGAAAGCAATGTTCTGTACTGCATGTTGCTCTGTAATCTTCTTAAGTCATCGTTTCCCTTGCACTGTAAATAGAAATCCATTTGTGTAATTAATGATTTTATTATTACAGGAACATTTTTTTTCTTTAATTTAATTTCACTTAGGCATAGATGTCAAACATGCCATCTTTAGCCTAGAACTATCCCACATAATGTGTTTAGGGGTCTGCTTCTTACTGCAGACAAAATTGAGGCTTTCAGGTAAGAAGCTACATTTTTGACCTCATACTTGCGACAAAGATTCTTCTGAAAGTGGAAATCAAACAGCTGAGCACTAGTGTTTGCCCAAGTCAATGTCTCTGAGGGAGCATGAACTTCCCAGTCCCATTACTCCTATTTAGGAGTTAATCCCCTAATCTAATGTATAGACCAGCAATCTGTTAACTCTCTTCTCACAAGTGCAGGAAAGCGTCAGATGCAAAGCTCAGAAATTAAGGGAAGGAGTGCAGAGGGAATCAGCAACTGCCTTGTGGAAGAAAAAGAAAAGACATGGAAGAGACTACAGAAAAGCAAAAGGTAATAATAGCAGTGATCCCAAAAAGGAGCAGATTTAAAAAAAAAAAAGAATTATGCTGAATGTGAGAACACAACAGTGGAAAACACATCCTCAGTATGTGCTCATAATTAAGAGAGTATCTCTGCAGGGTAGTTTGTATTTGACTTGCACTCTTTGCGTCAATCTTCCTGACAAGAGAGCACTTTCTGCTGCTGGCAAATGAGCCTGCAGCATCTTCAGTTCTTATTGTGGCACATGGGCTTTCACCGAACATAGAATCGGGCTCTTTGGTAGAATAGCCCGGCTAGGCTATTTAATAAGAGGAAACATGCACAGTCTCTGCCCCAAGGTTTTTTCTTCCTTAGCCATAGCTAAAGCAATCTAGAATATCCCTAAATTGAGGTGGGAAAAGATGAAAGTAATTCCAACTTTACTCTAAAACTGTTCATTGATAGGCTTTCATTTCCAGCAAGATGGGAGAACTCTCCTTATTCCCTTTTAAACAGGAAAGTGGCTTCAGGAAGTCAATTCTTAATTCTCTGCCTGCTGTAAGGAAAACGTATCTGTGGTTTTCTCTTGGCTCAGTCATATCTGATTGAAATGCATACATTTTTGCAGTACATTGATATTTAATTTCTGTAGAGTTCCCATATCTGAATTTGATATTTTGTATTAAAAAGGAATTACCCCAAACCCTTCATTATAATGAAAAACCAGAAACCGAGAGATGTCGGACACTGAGGTAACCATACTCTTTCATGACCCTGTCTTGCCCTTTACAAAAGCCAGCTTAAGTTGGTTAGAACTGCCTGTGATTGCTCATCTTTTCTAGTCATTACTTCCTGCATACCCATAGCAGAAGAAAAGTCTTGTGCCAAAGAAGATTAATGAAAATCTACATTACACTTCATTCAAAGCATCTGCCTGCTTTGGAAGTCATGCACTGGCACACATACTAATTAAAGCAGAACAAAATGTGCCTTTTTTTTTTTTTTCCTTTTGGGGAGGAAATTGAAAACCAAGAAGCTATTTTCTCCCTAATTTTTTTAAATGGTCACACCAGCTGTGCACATTAAATATCTCATATGCAACGTGCAGTCTGTAAGTGAAACTGCTGCAGGGGTTAAATTAATAATTCCACTTTCTCAGAAAAAGCACAATATAACAATCATCCTTGAAAAGGGAGAAATCTACTTTTCTACAAATGAAAAAGTCAAAATGATCACCAAAAATATATCTGCACCCTGAAAGAATCCACTGATGCTCTTGCACATAGTGCTATATGCTAGCTGCTGACTAAGGGGGAAAACAGATGGTATATTGTGACTAATTTTTACAGTGGGAATAAACCACAGGTAATAATATTCCTATTAACAGAGAGGACTGTTGAGGAATTTCCTGAAATTGTGGAATGAATTGTGCAGTAATACGTGCTCTTCCTGAACTGATATTTCTGCCTCATGGCTGGGAGGGGAGGGAAGGGGAAGAAGGCAACTGCATCGATGAGAAAGTGAAATTGTTTAACCAGTGCAGGTGTTGCGCTGGGACAAACACTCCTTGTCCCTTTGCATGCCTGTTGGTTGCACGTTCTTCTCAGGGGCTGGGTAGATCGAGCACACCAGCCACTTGTGCATCCCTTGTCTCATCTGCAGGTGAAGACTTTCCCTTGCCTCCTGGGCATGGCCTTGCCCTTGGCAGTGGGAAATCCCTTTGCTACGGGGACCAGGACCCAGGAGATGCAGGTAAGTTGTTGCAATGGACCATAGCAGTCACCAAGGGGAAGTCAGCAGAGTTCCTTTGAATTTAGAAGATCACCCAGTTGTCCTGTGAGGTATGAATGGCTAAAAGTCATCAAGGAAATGATTGCACATGATAGAGAAGAAAGGGCTGATTCTAGGCAGTCAGTTTAACATTTGGGAGAAGATTTCTGAAAAAAAAGAATTACCCCCAAATGTGTGTGTATATATATATATATAAAAAAAGTGGCATAATTGCACTCCCAGGTATCTCTTCCAGGAGATGGATGCACTTGAAAGAAAGAAAACTTTACAGAACTCTTCATCTAGCTTGCTACATGGCAGAATAACATCCTTCAGTCTGTCAATTTTTTTTGCCATCAAAAGGCTATGAAATTCAAAGAAATGTGTTCTTTATACATTATTCAGTGTAGCTTTCCAGTTGCATACTTTGTAAATAGTATTTTTAGGAGTTTTGAAATAACGACAAGACAGGGGCTGGCCAATTTTCATTAGACTACCTTACAATTTTCAGCAGAAGACAAAATAATTCTCCAGTGCTATAGAAAAAGGGATAGTGGATGAGAAATGCAATCACCCATTTTTTCCTAAGTGTGTGGCTACAGAAAAAGACCCTTCTGTCAGTGAAATATAGTTTGAGTGAAAAATCAGAGTACATTAGCTATGTGGCTCCAATTTTGTATGTAAATTGCCTTCCCACAGCCTCTCAGTATTAGTGCTTTGGTGACAAGCAAAGAATATAATTCTGGTTTGAGCTTTTTATCTGATTATAAGTCTCTGTGCTCACTGCTCCCTAACTTGTCACCACTGTGGTGAGATCGATTGCATCTTAAGTGCTTCAAGTCATAAGATATTTAGCATATATTCATTAAAATTCCTTATTTTCCTCCATTAATATTTTTAAAGTAACTCCCTAAGGTTTTGGCTTCCCGTTGGGGTTAAAGCTAATTTTCAAGGACTTGTTTCAATAAATTGTTAGAAATATTTGCTTAACATTAATTTTGTGGGGTGAGGGGGGAGATTATTGCTCTTCTCCAATTCTATGGAACTTAGAGGCTTCAAGGAGACATCCAGATAGTGTTACACTTCAGTAAATTGGCCTGCAAGATTTTAGGTCAAAAAGCTGAAATTGATTCTACCTCAAAAATTCATGACATAGATATCTGTCTTTGGCTTATAAAACCTGGACCCAGAAAATAAAAACCTGAGAGCTTGAATTGTCCATCTTGGTGAAGTCAAATTGGAGAAAAATGAATATTGATAGCTACGAAGAAATTGTGGGGAAGAGGAGTAAACGCCAGAGAATGACAGAAGGTATTTGAGGTAGAACAGATCGTAACACTGGCTCGAGCGCAGATAAATAGCCACTTGTCCCAAGTATATTTAGCTTGGAAACCAGACATTTCTTAATGATTAAAAGACTTTGGCTTTGCAAAAGTCGGTTTGACTTTTACGGTTGGACTTGATGATCTTAAAGGTCTTTTCCACCCTAAGTCATTCTATGATTCTAAATAGTTTTATAATGGCACTAGCAAGAGCAAACTACCCAACAGATGTTAGAATGGCTAACGACGAATTTACATTGGGAATGAATGTTACGGCATTTCTCTTACAATTGCAGGCAGCTTAGGCTCAGGGACCCCAAAGCCCCTGTTCAGTCCTAGGTTTCCAGAAGCTTTCAGCCTTTGGATCTCGTGCAAATGTCAAAAGCAAAGGTATGCGCTGGGGGAGGCAGATCCTGAATTTCAGCGATATGGTATTTACAGAGTTCGGGTTCTGTCACAAACTGTCTGGTGTCCTACAGAGAAAAGGGGGAAAGAAGAAAAAGAGGACTTTTTTTTTTTTTCAGAAGTGCCAACAAAAGAAGCTTAAAATGGTGCTAAAACAATTTATAACTTTCCGCATTGCATCTTCATTTCCTCAGCTTCCATTTCCCTCCAATACAAACCAGCTATTCCCAGTAACCCTGGTGGTAACCGGCACTGCATTCATGCGGGATGAAAATAGATTTAAGTCTAAGAAGAGGGACAACTGAATGATACATGTTCAGGTGTAAGTTCAGTGTTTCTTTTAATAGCGCTCAAGAGTTTGAAGAATGTAGCTGCACTGAAGGGGTGGCTTAACAATAGCATCTTTGGCTGCTGTATTGATTGCATGGGCTTACAGGAAACCATAGCTTCAGGATAAAAAATAAAATTTTATTGTGTTTAGAAAGAGGCATTTATAAGGTTCTTTAGGATGGGGTGTGGAATTAGCCTCTGCCCTTTTCCCCCCAAATGTTGTCATGTCATGAGGCACAATGAAGTTTATGAATATAAACAAGTACACCGTCAAATTGAGAACCAGCGCATAGGCCGAGGCGGCAGTTAGAACAAAGCAGGATTTTCTTGCTCAGGGTCAGTCCTCAGGTGCATGTATGTAAGGAAGGGCTACTTTATCAATGTGTGCTATTTATGATGAGTAAAGAAGTTCTGGGAATGGGGACAAAGAGTCTTCTCTCAGACTCAGAAACGAGCATCCTATCACAGCAGGTGCTCCTTCAGAGAGAGCGTATCAGGACTTTAAACACTGATATTATCTTCTATATTAAACTCTCCCATGGCAGTGGGGAAAGGAATACAAGTTCTCTGTAGTTTCAACACTTAAATACCACAAAAGTGCTTGATTATAAGCAAGCAGAGAAACCATTCAGTGGAACTAAGCTGGGCATGGACTGTAGATAATGCTAATAATGTGTATTAGGCTGTGCTCTCATCTCTGTCCTCTTTTTATTTTGATTGTTATAAACAAATACACCATCCCTGGAGGTATTCAAAAGACGTGTAGATGTGGTGCTTAGGGACATGGTTTAGTGGTGGACTTGGCAATGTTAAGTTAATGGTTGGACTCGATGATCTTAAAGGTCTTTTCCAACGTAAACTATTCTAAGATTCATTTCTATAAAATTCCTATCA
The DNA here is from genome assembly GCA_013401315.1 of Balaeniceps rex. Lineage (NCBI taxonomy): Eukaryota > Metazoa > Chordata > Aves > Pelecaniformes > Balaenicipitidae > Balaeniceps > Balaeniceps rex. Next base: position 25,311 of record VYZW01005940.1, on the reverse strand, counting down.
CTTCATCGTGTCTTACAGTGAATGCCATATTAAACTGGTCCCATAAAACCTTTATTCTCTCTGATGTATTAAGAAGGCTTGACATACTGTTGTATTCTAGTGTTTGAGATGCTGGAGGTATAAAAAATTAATTCCTCTTTAAAAGGTGAGTGGGTTTTGGTTTGTTTGTTTTTTGGTTTGGTGTTTGGTTTTTTTTACTTTTCTCTTTCAGTTCCTTGTGGTGCTGGGGATGATGGCAGGCAGATGCCAAGCCATAGGTGCAACAGGACATATTTCTCAATTCATGTTTTATTTTGCATATCAAAGAGCCTTAGGGCAACTGAGGTTTGGGCCCTCCAGGTCACTTAGCATTGCCCAGGATGAGCAGTGTCCAAGGCTGTGGCCACGCTTTGCCAGCCACGCGTTTGATTTCAGAACAGTCTGAGGCTGCTGCAACAACTCAGGAACAAGTGTGTTTGCTAAAAACTGCTCCAATGTGTCATGCAAAGACAGCCTAGAATTAGACAAATCTGAAGAATTTAGGCCTGTAAACCTGCAGGAGGCTGCTTAGGATAACAAGTAAATCCAGATTTAAATATTTTAAACGTTTAAGTATCTGAACACTAATGCGGAAATTTGAAGCCCTGGAAATCTGTTTGTCAGCCTGTGTGTAAGGTGAGGTAACGTAGTTCTACCATAGCATTTCCTTTGCACTTTCAGTGCAGTATTTCACTTCTGTCAAAATCAATTGCTGAGACGTTTTAATGTGTTTATTTAATTGTCTCATTTACTGGTGCAAAGTCACGTAAAATAGGTCTCCTCGCTAGAAAAGCAATCTGTAAGAAAAGTAAGTGCTCTTTTACTTGCGTAATATTTAAGGAATGCTTGAAAAAGAAAAGTCTGTAGGATTTATTAAAAGATATGGTTTTAACCGTGAAATAGCAGGAATATGTCAAGCTTACTTAGGAAATGCTGAGAGCGTAGCTGTAGAAGTATTACCATAGATGTGGCTCTGTGTTTGCTATGCAGACAGTTGTCTTTGGAAACAACTCGCGATGATAGAGCTCTTCACTGGAAACACAATGTTTGGATGAATTGTTGTTTTATCTTGTGTCCTCTTTTGCATGCTATGGGCTTAAATAAAAACGAGCTGATCTGGCTTTGGCTAAGAGCAGAAGAATGCTCAAAAATACAATTCCGCTCCAGAAATGGACAGTGCCCTTCAGCTTGAAGTTTGGCCTCAATTCCCAAATTTCTTTGTGTGTGAGTAAGAGGGCAGTGTAGGCTTAAACTATTATTTATTGGTGGTTTGGTTTGGTTTTTTTAATAATGGGCTTAATGCTATCGTAAGGCTTGAAACAGAGAGAATTTGTTGCCTCATAGTGCAGTAAGATAAATGCAAGGGCTGGAAAAGCCTGGTCCCTTCTGATCTAATAAAATGATCCTTTATCTGGAAGAAGGTGTAAAATTACTTCCTATTTATCCACACCCCTGCTGAGACTAAAATTAACCTAAAGAGGTGCTTAATGGCACCTACTAAGCCATCACATTAATTAAACCGCTTTATAACACTTACTTTCCGGGAAAGCAACTTTTCTTTTATTTGTCTGCCATGCACGCTTATGACACTGTAGAAATGATATATACTAATAACTCTCATGCCACCAGTGACTTTCAACATTTTTTTGGGAAACAGCTCCCACACTGTTCTTGGCTATATATATGTATATATATCTTTTCATGAAAGTGGTGCTGACAAAACATCTCCTGCCGTCACAGACATTGACAGCTGAGGCAGCCTGGAAACGCCAGTTAATTTGGCCATTACAAATTTTATACTAAATTTTGTCTCCTTTTTAGGAGAGTTGCAGGGATAAAGTAAAAGAGGGGAAAAGGCTGGATGATGGAGGAACTGATAAGGGGTCTACTTACAAGAATTCAAGCAAGGATAAAATTTGCAAAAGATGATTTGTGACAATTAATATTAATTCTTTGCT
>VYZW01005940.1:2031-12375 GCA_013401315.1 Balaeniceps rex | reverse complement strand
TATCCTGACATTTTCCACAAATGAATATTGCATTTTCAGCTAAAAATAAAAAAAAACCCCTAAGCATTATCATATTTTTCATTCCTGCATTATTATGCTTATGATAAATTTGGAGAATCCTACAGGTGCATTCAGCCAGAGGTCAAAAGGAGGGCCCTGCTGGGTATTTCTAAACAAATATGTCCTTTAAAGGTTAAGTATGAATGAAAGGATGTAGCATTTTTGTTCAATTACACTAATGTTTTAAAGACAGCATTACTGTCGTATAATTCAAGCCAAATAACGTCTTAGACAAAAACAAGATTTAGGGAGGGGGAAATAGTGACACAGAGGAATCTAGACCCTACATAGGTATAGGAAAAAAGACAACAGCGAAACGATTGAATGGACTGGATTGTGAATGGATATATTGGCTGGAATCCTGCTTTCACTGCTTCTTTCTCTTTGGGTCCCCAACTGGACTTCATCGGTCTAGGTCCACACTCATTCCCTTCCCCTGCTCGCCAGATTTCTACTTAGCATTGCAAGGATCAGAACTAATTACCAAAGCAAGAGATTCTCATCTGTTTGTCTCCCTTGACCTCCCCATCAGTGCTCTGTCCCTCTCCAGACAGCCTCACATGTGAGAAAGAATTTGGCCAGCGTGCAACCAAAAGGGGAAGAATTTAAAAAGGGAGGCAAGTCATGGAGGTTGCTAAAAAACACCTGCCAAGGATTCCCGGGGTCCAGACAGATTAGTGATGCTATTTACTGTTGCAATAGATGCAACTAACTCTTCACCACAGAGCTTAACGTGGGTGAGATACCCGCTACAGGCATGCGAGGTAACACTGAGGTAGTTCCCCGTTTTCTTCAGCTATTAAATGGGGGAGAGAGGGGACACAGAAAAAGCAAAAAGACTGGAGAAAGGAACTGTTTGTGACAGTATTTCTTCACTTCAAATGATCTTCTATTTCTCTTATAATAGGTTAGGTATAATTTTTTCCTTTGTCTTGTACTATATATTGAAGGCCATCTTATTGTAACTGGTTTGACAGTCATATCTTTCTTGTTTATAATACAATTTGACTGACAATCAGTCAGGGGACTGCGATTTGAACTCCTCATTGTTACTGGCCTGACAATCATCTCTGCCTTGTTTATAGTGCAGTTTGATTGACAATAAGTCAGGGGATTGGCAGCTGGTTAGTTTGTTTTTCCCTGAATGAATATTTCTAGCTAAGACGAGACATCTATTCCTAAATAGTCTGGTAGATAATTGGTACAGAATTCTAAAAGGGTGATGTACCTCAGCATTATTATTAAAATAATATTGTTCTTTGGTTTTGTACCAATTTCACTTTTAAGATGGTGGTTTTCTTTCTTCCTCCTCTGCCAGCTGTGTCTCTATTTTTCATCAACATTATTAAAGCATTGTAGAATTACAGTTTATATATTAGAAACTGTTATATAGGTTCTTGACAATTTTTACCCTTAACAAGTATCAGAAAAGCTGTTATCTGCTTTGCAAAAGCAATGTCCATGTACTGTAACTGGGATGGTTGGGGAATTCTTTTCAGTGGTTGCTGCTGGTGCATTGTTGACTGTAGCCAGTCACTTACAGGATATCTTCTTCATTTTTATAGAGAAGGAATTCTGGCACTCGCTATGTTGTTGATAAGTGTCATCGCTAAAGAAATACACTTTCTCTAATACTTGGCACACTACTGCCTTCCACTAGTGGGTCTCAAAGCCAAAACCAGCATAGTTTGTGGTGATGTAATAGCAAAAGGGTAGTTTGAAGTGACCTTCTCCAGAACTTGGCCAGGAAACAATGCCAAAAAGGTCCATGAAACCTTCCCTCTGCAGTAGAATAACAACCTGCCAGGATGCCTAATGCATCTGTACCTTCTCTGCAATGCCCAAAGGCAGAGGAAAGTGAGAGTATGGCAAACAGCTATCCTAAAAAGCAGTTTTCCTTAGGAAAAACCCAACAGCAGCAGATATTTGCATATTAGTGTTGCTCTGCAGTTTCAGTCTGATCTTTAGGCGCTCTCAATTGGATATACTTCACGAGTGCACTTCACCGTGGAGGCAGGTTGAAGGGCAAGGGAGAAGGGTTCATGGGCAGGAAATCAATAACGGTGCAATTCCCAGGATGAGGCAGCAGATTCTGCAGCCACTGATAAATCCATTATTCACATCAGTTCTGGTGTCCACGATTTGCAGGGTACTGCCTGTGTTATAAAGGGCATATTCTTCATACCCCCTACACACCCTCACAAGATGCATTGAATTAAAGAAGTAATACAGCTACAGAGAAATACTAGTTGGTATTTTTGTAGAGCACCCATGAATTCTTTTAACTAGAGGGATATGATCTCTTCGTAGTTTAAATGTGCCACCTTCACATGCAAATATTTTGTATACAAATATTGGAAAGGTTTTCTCTAGTCATTGAGTAAATATTCTGCTCAGAAATAGTTTCAAGATTCTTCACAAAGAATCCAGTCAGCTACATCATTTAAATATGCTTGAGTGACTGGAGATTGAACAAGCAAAAGTATAAATTGCACTTGAGCTGCTGAGGAACAGAAAGTAGAACAGGTATGTTTGTGTCTACGCTTGTTACTAAAGGATGAAAGGGTGAAGAAAAACTTTAAATTGATGCTGAAAAGACATTAGACTGCGAATTCTGATGCAAAAATATTCAGTGGAACAAGAAGCTCAAAATGAGAGCTAAAGGCACTAAGCCAGAGGATTGAAATGTAAAGTTTGTTCACGGTGGAGAGAAAAATATTTATTCCTTGTTTTCTATTCCAAATAAATTTCTTTCTGATGCTGTAATCTCATGCTGCTGTTTATCTCAACTTGTGACTTTGCTTATTCCCTCTTCTCTTCTAAAAATCATTGCAGCTAGTGATGCATTTAATCAGCCTTTTTCCTAGAGGATGCCAAATAGGGAGCATCTTCCCATCAAACACCTGAACTGGTGAATTCCCCCAGTTAAACACCAACATTTTGAACAAGGAAGATTAACACAATAAAAAAATCAAAGGGAACAGAACTAAATTTCAAAGATACTCAAGGCTAATGTAATGCAGCACTGAGCTCTGTACTTACACAGAGAGCTGTTGGCTTTAGGCATGCTAAATGAAACGTGTTTTACACCTGGATCAGAGTTAGAAAAATCTTAATGCTGCTATCATTTCTCAGGATTTTTTTTCCTGAACGAATGGCAAAGAATATAGCAGCCACTATTGCTGTAGTAAGGATTTCATAAAACAATCTGGCCGTGTTTTCTCACTCCTATTCATTGGGTATTTGGCATTCAGATAGTGATATTCACTATCATCTTTTTTAATTAACTACTGGTGGGCTGTTGGGGGCACAATAGTAGCCAGTTATGAGGTAGAAGCAGACACAGTTGTTCTTGCCACCTTTCCAGATCCATTTGAAGTGGTTCCTACTCCATGACTAGGAGCTGAAGCAGCTATTTCTATGAGCTGGAAAATAGAAGCATCTCTGAACTTTGTCTTTTGCTCTTCCTGGGGATGCCCTAAGCTGTGCTTTCACTAGTAGTTAAATTTAAAAAGTGTTGTTAATTATGGAACTCTCCCCAGTAAAAAAATGGAAAAATAGACCATTTTGTCCTCTGGGGAACTATAATGGAAGACTGTAGTGCAGGAAAGAAAGATGCAAGACCAAAATTGGAAGCTCTTAATTTTTTAAATATGAACTCTCTCCAAGATGACTATACAAAAAGGGAAAATAAAAACAACTGCTTGTGGACACAGAGCAGAAAGAAAACATGGAAACCCAGCTTCCCAGTTTAGTAATCTATTCCTAGGGAACACTACTTAAAGTAAATGTGCAAAGGCAATAGCAAAATATACTATTTTTATTGTCATCTCTCTAACAAACTGCCAAACAAAGAGCTTCCTCTGATTTATTACATTTATTAACATTTAGCCATTAAACAGTATCACAGGTGACATTTATTCTTCTTTTCCCCCATACTTCCAATTATCATGTCCTAGTTATATGTTCATGGTTTTAAATAATAGGGAAATTCTTATGTCTATGTGAAAAGCTTTTCCCTCATCCTTGTGTTACTACAAATACAGATTCTTGCCTGCGTTTTTTTTATCTAATATAATACATCCCAGATAGTACAATACTTGGAACCCAGATTTGTGGTTTTTTTTTTAATTGGTCACTCCCTTTTTTATATTACTTTTTCACTTTTAAGGAGGAAAGGATACAGCAAGGCAGAAAAGACAATTTTCAATCTTTCCACTACTACTGGTGAAACACTTACATTATATGATTGAAAGAATTGACTTTCAGCTTTGATAGGTTATAAATAGAAGGCAGTGTCATTGTCTAGCAGTTCTCCTGCAAAGGAGAGGTAACTGAGTAGATGAATAAAATATTGGCATTAAAAAAACATTTTAAGTTAAATCTCAAAGTAGCTGATGAAATATTTCTATAGCAGTCCTGTCAGCTCATGCTCTAAGTAATAACTTCCTTTCCTTGTTTTGTGTTGTTTTTTTTTTTTTTTAAGGAAGAAGTAAACTCCCCCTCCCCCCCAAATCAAAATACCTGAGCTTGGGGAGAGTGTGAGAGTTCTTCAAGTTACCTGAGATGCAGACTTTTCCAGACTTGCCATTCACCCAGAGCCTGTTGAGGTACTTTGCTCCTTAGAGTCCATCTCCAGTCTCATAGTATCTGAACACCTTGCAGTTCAGCCTGCTCGTTCTCCAACGAGTCGGTGAGGCAGAGACGTGCTGTGGTCCCCTTCAGCAGGTAGAAAGCTTGGGCTGCCTGTGCACTGTGCTCGTGGAGAGGTCTTGAGTCCAGACTCGATGTCTGTACCTGCTGCCTACCTGAAGGTGCACAGTCACCTCTGGCCAGCGCGCGCTGGGGAGGGGAGCAGCCCTCAGATCTCTAAGTTGTGGGACCACATCAGACTGCAGGTGGTTCCTGGGATTCAGGTCAGATACGGTGTGGAAGCAGCCAGGGAGATGGGCTGGTTTGTCCAAACTGCTGTGTTGCAGGTTGAGGCTCCCTGGGCTAGGCTAGTGCACTGCCCTCCTGTGCAGAAAGAGGTGAGGGGAATGTAAAAACAGTCTGGGAGTTTGTTAAAACTCTTAATGAGTCATTAGCTTTATTTAATATAAAGTGCAATGTGTGTCATATAAGGTCTGGTATTTCAGGGGCAGATAATTTAAAATCTGACAGCAATTTACCACTCTAACATCAGCCAAAACATCTCTGTTTGGATTTTAATTCTTCTCCAGCTAAGGGATGACAGCACTGAAGATTAAAGCTTTTTTTACTTCTCTTTAAGATCTCAGCAAAGTGCAGATTTGAAACACAGAAAGAGGTTGACCTTCGTATTAACCTGAATCTCTTTTCCTCTTTTTTCTTGAACATATTTTATTCTCTTTATGCACAGTGGGGCTCTTTTTTCATGTGCTCCGCTGTTGAACGAAATGCCAAAAAGATGGAGTGTGCACTTTTACATCAAAGAAATGATGAGACCATAAAAACTCATTTCCCTTGTGACTTCTTAAATTGTTGCTAAGGAATTGAATGAGTCTGAAAAAATGTGTCCCTTTAAATTCTATTTTCTTATTTGTCTTAAAACACAAAGCCACTGTTTCATGTAGATCCTGATCCAAAGGCCACTGAAGTCAATAAAAGAGTCTTGGTTACTGCAATGAGTGGTAGGTCAGATTTTTTTAAGAATTTCGCTATGTAAAACCCAGGACAGGCTGTTTTTGAAAGAACTGGCTATCTAGAGAAAAAAAAAAAAAGCCTGGTTTATTTTGTTTATTCAGCTAGTTAAAAATTTTACCTTCACGTGGGCAAGAATTAAGTGAACTCCCTTCTTACTGAGCAGAATGGATCTGACAAGGACAAGAAAGATCAAGCAGTAGTTAAACTCAGAAATCCAAAACAGCAAAAATATTGATTTACTTCAGTTTTTCTCATACATAAAGGTGATATGCAGTAGAAACAAACATAGGAACAAAATCCACAATTTAGCCTCTGTTGGAGGGAAACCTTCCACGGTTCTGTATGACAGTTTTGGATAATCACTCTCACTGCTGGGATGAATGATTTGTTAGTACTACAATCTGGTAAGTTGCTAGAAACGGTCTTGATTGGAATGAAAAGGCATTGTAAAGCAATTAAGTTCTGACTATTAGCAAAGCTCCCACAGGGAGCATTAATTTTTAAAAGTAGACAAAGACTGCGTTTAGTAGCTGCATAACTGTGACTATACTGAAATATGGAAAGATGCTACAGCAAGGCTACACTGTTGCAGATATTCCTTATCAGTTTTCAGAAAAAGGCAGTGAAGTCCAATTTAAAAAAGCATTTAAGCATATGATGAACTTTCTGTCATTTTAACTGGGTATAAATTAAACAAATTGCTAAGTCCTTTGCTTAATAAGGAGCAATTCAAGCATCTGCTTATAGCCCAGGTTCAGATTTCATTGAAGTCTCCTTTCCTCTGAATTAGAGCCTTAATCCCTGAACTGTTATGGGTTTTTTGGGGTCTATAATCCAGAAAACTATACTTTTCTCCCAGACCCAAAGTGGCCTTCTTCTTAAAGATACCCATAGTGTGTATCCATGTTCCTTTCCAGAACTCCAGCCTTCCGGTCTCTCTAACTTACAGTTTATTTCTCATTCCAAAGGCATGTAGAAATTGAAGCATGTAATTTTACAACTGTTCAAAATAGCGATTCCTTACTTTGCCAGTTCAATAAAAATGCTGGAGAAGATACTAAACCTTCTCTGTGCAGGTCTCTACCTCTGATCATGCTCAGAGGTTGACACCTGCCCTCTTCCCCTCTTCTGTACGTTGCAGACTCCTGTCACTTACACCCGGTTTCTGTTCAGTCAGTCTCTATTTTATGCCTAGAAAGAGACACTATCTTTTATGATCTCATGCTGGGATGGCAGAACAAAAGAAAAGCATTGCTACCAGTAAAATATGTTTAATTATTTTCAAAATGCTGGAGTGAGCCAACAGTCCGTATCAAAGCCTTCGTGAAGGCATCAAGCCAGTTTTTCAGATTACATTGTTTACGATCTCCCTTGGGTTATTTCCCAACAACTTAGAAAATGTGTGACTGTTTTTGTATCTGAAACGAGTTTGTCCAGTGCTAAAGTGAGAATATGGGATATTTGCAAAACAAGGCTACCTAGCATGACTGGCAGTGTAGGATTGTGATTAACTGAATGGTTCTAGCAATTCTGTTACTGAAGATACTTCAACCATCTTCTGAATTACACAGGGGTTTGGGGGTTGGGGGTTTTTTTTGTTTATTTTTCTTCCTGGTAGCATAGTTCTGAGCCAAGTGATTGAGCCAGGTTTTGTTCCACACTACTGGTTATGAAACTGTCGATGCAGCAGATACAGGAATGCAGGTTCAGAGAATCATGAAGAGATAAATGGGCAAATTTGCTCAATGCTTCTGATTGCAGAGTTCCTTGTGCTGAACATTTATTCTCTGGTAGCTAGAAAGGAGAAGCCCAACTATACAGGCACTTTGTTAAAAAGAATTTATTGTAAACTGCACTTGAAGTGGATATTTTATACTATTACTTAAAACTCAGAGCGTTATAATTTTGGTTTCAAATCCAAAGAAAGCAGGCACCCATTTTCAATGCCTATACGTAATATACTGTTATGTTAGACGCTGCAGCACTGATTCCAGAGGATGGAAGGTCATTGGCTTCAGTGTTCTTGGAAACAGAGAAGAAAAGCAGTTTGGAAGGGAAAAAGAACTCTCCAGAAGATCCGGTTTTCATTTTTAAACCAGTAGGTTTCACTTTTAATATCCCACCTTGGTATTTTTTCCTTTGCCATCAGAAAGAAGTATATAACAAGTTCATACCTTTTAATCTAAGAAAAATTGACAGACCTCACATGTTGAAAACCTGCTACAGAAACACCTGAACTCTTCAGGCTTCCAGGCATAATTTCATTACAGGCGTTCTTCTGAGATGCTTTTTTCATTTCAAAAAATGGCACTTTCCACCTGATGAAACCTTTGCCATTTTTGTAATGTGTAATAAAATAATCACTACCATTGTGGTTGCTACCCATTTTTCATCATGATTAATTTTTTTTGGGTGAAATATCTCAATAAATACATTTTTTTTTCAGGCTAAAAATGATTCTGAAGAAGAGGGAAAAGAGGAACTTTCTGCAATGATGTTGGAAAAAATTGTTCTGTTATTTGCAAAATGCACTGATGCCTTTTGATTAAAACTAAAGGTGAAAAATCTGACTCTTGTTTGAGAGCCTTAGAGACAAAATTCCTTCAGTGAGCCAGAGAATGAAAAGAGCATCAGGTGGCACTGTGAACTTCTGCATGGTCTCAAAAATGTGCTGCTCTGGAAGAGCCGTCTCTAGAAGTGTAAGGGCAATTGTCTCCAAACACTCCTTAAGCCCAGCTGCTTAACTTATCTGTTATCTTTTGCTTTCTTTTTTTACAAACTGATGTCCAGCACAAATTAAACTGAATGCTAACTTCAGTGGCCAACCAGCCATGAACTGGTAAAATCTGTGTTGAAACAGTAGCGTCTAACAGAGGTTAACTCCATGTGCAGTTACCAGGCTGGTGAGTTGAGGATGAAAAGCAGAAGAATGAGTTGTTGTGCTGTCTTTTTAGAAGGCAGAACCCCAGTTTTCATTACTTTTGCTTCCAGAATGTCATTGACTTTTGAAAATATACCAGGAAAGTACTTCCTTTCCTGCTGTGATGAGTGTGAGGGATTCTCAATGTCTACGCTTGTACTGTGTTGCTCTCTCTAATACATCCTTCTCTTGAAGAGAACATCTATACTTTAGAAGAACTGAGTCTCTGGTAATGCAACAGAGCTGGAAAAGGCAAGAATGTTACTGACCTCAACCTAGACTTGCAATAAGCTTTATGGAGTAATTGGTGAAATCATCTTGCCACCTGTTTTAGTTAATTAAATTTTAATTAATCTAAATGAGCACTAGAATATGAGCACTAGAATATGTAGTTGCATAGTTTGTATTTCAGAATTTGCCTATAAGACCTACAATAAAGGAACAGTGCAATTGAGCTAAAGAGTGATGTTGAGAATAGTAAGGAAATAATGACTTCTGTTGAGATCTTTAGCAACATTTATTGTCTTCCTATCTACTTAGCCATACAGTTGAAACCAAGACCAATCCTTACTTTGCAGGACTGTAGATTTCAACAATCACTAAACCAAGAAGCCTATAGCATCATTAGATCCTGAATATCTTCATAAGAGGTATATTTTCAAGAATGTTTTAAGGTGACATTCTAAAAAAATGCAAACATCAGAAAGAACTGAAAAGCTTTGCATAGAAATGATCACAGTCGTTCATGATGTCCTAATTTGTGCCTATGTTTTAGGATGTTTATGAAGATTCCAGGGCTGTTTACTATATTCATTTCCTGCAAATAATAGAAATATACTGATTCAGTGCATTACTCTCTTAAACCAGTGATAAGAAAAGATTTATCTGTTATCCTATGGTAAAAATTATATTGCTCAATTTCTTAATCTTTAGTGCGTGTGGTAACACAGAAAAATCACTTTGCCAAGTGCTTTATGTCAAGGGAATCCCAGGCCACAGTAAAGGAGCGCACACTCAAATAATGAAAAACGTGATTTGGGGTGATTCACAAAAGAAATCATTAGTGTGTTTATGAATGCTAAACTATAAGTCTGTTACTCAGCTATGTGTTAGTAAATTAGGCAGACGTATAAAAAGGGAGCATGCTTAACACTGAGGAAGAAATTGTTTTGACACTTAAGATATTTTATAACTGGAAAAAAATCTTTACAGTGGTTGCATTTACCATTGATGAAATAAAAAAGGAAAAAGATATAGGGAAAGGAAAAGTTAAATAAATTTAATTTTGCCATAGAATCAATTCCCTTTCAGTACGATGGAATAACTGTGAAAGTGGCTTTTGGAACAGAGATGTGAGAGATGGTAGAGACTAGTCAGAGGTCTAGAAAATATGATCTCTGAAGAAAGACTGTGTGACTGGGACTCTTTTAGATTAAAAATGAGAAGGCTAGAGCTGGGTGACCTCCGTTCCAGCTTTATATTTCTATGGTCATAAAAGGAACTGAAGGAGGATCGCTGTACCCAAAGACATAATCCTACCTTTCATAAAATGAAAATTACTTCTGTATAAGAGTTGAACTGTCACCTATCCTACAGATTTGTATAAAGAAATAAGGGGACATCGTTGTCCTTTTACTCCCAGAATGAGCAGGAAAGCATCTTGCATGGGATGGCAAGATTTTGTTTATATGCAGGAGAGT
>VYZW01005926.1:1892-14429 GCA_013401315.1 Balaeniceps rex | reverse complement strand
ATCTGTAACGAATGAGTATTTATTGATATGAAATCAGAACACAGGAGAGATTTTGGAAATAACAGTTATGGACAGGGAGAATTCTGTTCTGACCTTGGTCAAGTTTCGGGCTGAAAAATAAGAGTAGCATCCCAAAAGCCCAGCAGCCTGGAAGTCAGCTACTTACAGCCGCACAAGAATTCCTCTGGTTTTGGGGAATGCACAGGGGTTGCAAAGAAAACGGAGCTAGCTCTGTAGTCCTCCTGCTCCCTTCTCCAGCCTCAGCATCACAGGTACTATCAAAGCGTTGCTGCACTGAAGCTACTGTTACTTCTACCCAGAGGTTATCGTAACAGGCTTAGTTTTACAGCAACACTAAAGCTGAGCTCAAATTTATGAAAGAATTTGGCTATTTCCAGTCAGCTGCATTGCAGAGATTCACAAGCTGGATGAGGTTTCCAGGCTTCAACAACAAATCCCCTCCCACTTCTCCCTTACTGAAGGTCCTACAATAAATACTCATTCGTTACAGATGATAAATAATATTTAGATTTTTTTTTTTTTTTTTTTAAGTTTTCAATTTGCCAGGCCTCCATCTAAGAAAGCCANCTTCAATTTGCCAAGGCTCCATCTGAGCACAGCTACTGTGTACTACAGTAGAAAAGCCTCTGGAAACAGCATCTCTGCCCAGGTAGAATCTGTTTGACTTTAGTCAGGTTTCTTGTTGAAAAGAGTAGAAAAGAGTTGAGAAGTTAATAAGAACTGACATTTTTAGTTACACAGTTCCAAATACAACTTGAAATCCTAAAGAAACCAAACCATACTCTCACAAAAAAATTTTCCATAAATTATCATATGGGCCCTTGATGTGAAATACTAAATCACCTCTCCATTTATCATGTGGTTTGAGGACACAGTTTCTGCTGGCTAGTATTAAAAATATCACATAATTATTTTCAAAATGATAATAAAAAAAAGAAGTGCTGTAAAGTCAGTTTTGCATTACAATTGTTCTAAGTAGAACAACTAATCCAGAGATAGGAAGCTCTAAAACGCAAATGCTCACCACAAAGCTACAACCTCCTACAGCTAAAGCAAACTGACAGAGCTTGCTTCCAGTAAATTCAGCTTTATTATTAGAGAGGAATGATAAAAATTACCTCAAACAATAGGGGAAGGAAGCTTCTTAGAATTCACGCATTTATTTGAAAACTCAACTTCATGTGTTTACTGTACTAAGGCAACAAACACCAAGAGTCTGAAAAACTGGAGGCTGCTTGCTCGTATTGCACAAACATGTTGCTATTCTCCTTTTGGGGGCTGCTGAGATTCTGTACTTAATAATCGCACTTTCTTAGTGGTTTATAAAAACCACCTCCAAATCTCTGAATTCTGACTATTTAAGTGCAGGTTATCCCATCAGAGAGATTTTCCTTAGGCTTTCCTGCAAGATTACCACTACGCTGAAACGGAACACACGACATTTCATGCAAATGGCTGTCAAAACCAAGCAGGTATAAATATAACCAACGAAAGCTTCGGTTTAGTAGTTGATACCAGCTGAGTCGATGATAGGCTTACAATGGCAGTAAACTGTCAACCACTTCATGTTTGAGAGTCCATAAAGCAAGCTAAGAATTCCCTCTCCTAACCAAATCACAGGATAAATATTATAGCAATCCAGGAGGTTTCCAATCCAACAGCCTGAGAATTTTCAACAAATAAACAATGACCTTCTGAAGTACAGCATTTTCCATTTAACCTCCCCTCCTAAGAAGCCCTTCTTAAGGGAGAAAACCAAACTCCCTCAGATCATTGCACCTTTTAAGTCATCCTCAGTAACATCCCATGATTTACAAATTCGATACCCAGTCCTCAAATTCACACCTGCGTTTTGTTTTGAGGAACCAAGTTAGAGTTCCAAAGTTAGTGAGAAATACCTACATTCAAGAACTTACAAGACACTTAGCCACAATTATGTGTGTACAGAAGCTCTGATAATATTTCAAGCAATCCTCCCTCCAAAACCCCTCAAAAAAACCCAAACAAAAACAAAAAACACCAAAACAGGTCTGCTAACTTCTACCCATAAATTCATCTGCTTGCCTATCTGCTAGCGTACTATGTAGCCTTCGTAAATGTAAACCAAGATCTACAATTTGCTCAGTAACAAAAGTCCTGCCAAACTATCCATACATTTTTCTCATATTGAATGTCAACACTGCAAGGAGGGAGCCTCTTCAGCTGAAGACTCTGGAATGTCTCAAATACTTTAGCATATGATTCAAAGACTTAATAGAGATAGAAACCCTGCAAATTTTACTCCCTAAGAGACAGTGTGCTTTGAACATCTGCCATCATGCAATCAACAATGGAAATGGTAGAAATGATAGCAGAACGATAGCCCAAAAGGAACTGAAATTTAATTGTACGCGTTCCCCATTTGCCAAAATGCAGCATCTAACAGAACAGAGCACTTTGGAAGTCATGCAAGTTTCCTCTAACTAGATGCAAACAAGACTGACTCATGCCAATACAATGTTAAAAATGCTAGGTGAATTTGTATTTATATATAGAGTGGCATTTCTCTTTCTTCAGTCTGTAATTTGGGAAAGTATACGGAATGGAATTGGCAGGAGTCAGGTTGTAAATTCAGAGAATTGGAGGGTGTGAAAGGTTTCCAGGTAACTTCTGACATGTCCTGGTTTTTTGTTACGAGTGAAGGTGAGGGAATACAAACGAAGAAGTCTTTAAAATCCACATGGAATTTAGGAAAACGGTATGAGATCGGACATAGAATAAAATATGTATCTGGTGGGCAAGACCAAACATGCACCAAGCTCTAATCCGATGGGTTGTGCATCTCTTCGCATCATTGCTCAAAACAAAAAAGAACCATATGAACAATGAAACAAAGCACCTTCGCTTCCCCAAAACAACATACACAATATCCTTCTCCTCCTGCCCTCTTGGCTTTGGGACGCAAGTACAAACTTTCTGATGTTCTCACAGTCTGAAGAAGTGTTCTGATGGTTCATTCAACCTGATACAGCTACAAGAATAAGCGTCCCTTCCATACCACAACACAACTAGTGCCAATGGCTGCTACTCTGTTGTTTCAATACACTGGAGGAGGAGAAGTCGGGGAAAGGGAAATCTCCAGTTTAGCCTCAGAGATTCAGGAACCAGGTAACAAACAGACCAAGGCTGCATATGCTCATACTAATGGAAACCTTACAAAAGGAAAATAGAAAAGCAATTTCAGAGTTCTGAATCAGACTCTCAAGCTACCTCAGAACTCCAAGTTATATCTAAACCAGTTTTGGACATTAGAAGATTCACACTTCTCTCAAAGTCTTATTGATCTGCAGCCTGGGTGATTCTCCCTGCTAGATCAAACTCTCTGAAGTCTATACCTCAGGTTATCATATCACCAACGGTACAATACTTTACTCAAAGTCTTACCATATCTTTATCATTACATATGCTATGAAGCTAAGAGGGCTTAAACACGGTTTAATACATCCAACTGAAGAACAACTGCCACATGTTTTCAGGTCTTTACAAGATGAAGTCAACTTTTGTGAAAACCCCACTTACTTTTGACACAGCAAATCTCCTCACAACCTCCTCCCACTCACCTGCCCTCCCTCCCTCAAACCCAGCAACAATAAATTACGATGAGTGGGAGATATATTATTCTTTTCTCCCTGCTAAGTTACTTGGCACATTTGCGTGCATTATGCAGATGCACGCAGGAAATAATGAAAGTGATCAACCTTAATGGCAAAGAAAGTCAAGTTCAGGACAAAAACCAGATCAATTTCCTTGGATTTATTTGTTGTGTAGTAAGAGAATAAGTTAGGGAAACAGAAAAAGCAGACTGAAAAGCCACTAAAGTTAACATATCATAGAAAGAAATACAGTTAAAACTATAGCCACGACAAGCTCAAGGTAGCTTACACGTTAATTTTTTGTTATACTAATGAAGATGACTACATTGCTTCTAGGGAGACAACCTGTACTTTCTGCTTTTTCTTAAACACGATAAACTAATGCAGAGGCTGCTATAGCAAACAGGTCAGAGGACTTTGAGAAGAATATTAAGGTTCAAGAACCTACAGCCTGCTACGATAAGGAGAAACAGATTGAGAAAGCGTACGCAATAGTTCAAAGGCTTTAAGCTATTATCAGAAAAAACATGAGTCTGTCAAACATCAAAAACTCCCCGCAAGATTACAGCCAGGTCAGTGCTTCCAAAGGGTCCTGAAGTGCTATCGAAATGTTCGTGCTTTCTCTCTCCTTATATATGTCATACAATTTCCACCCCCCATAGGTCCCTGCACTGTAATCTGACAATCTATTTGAAATGTTATTTTTAACTATTATTCTCAGGCAACAGAAGGTGCACAGGCCAGGATAAGTTATCGTTGAAATTTCTCTGTTTTAAGATGAGAGAAACAGATAAACCCCACGCTTCTCTTCACGAGTTTTCACACGTAGAATGCCTTAGTATCTATAAAAAATGCCGTGAAAAAGTGATCATTGAAGAGGATTCAAGAATAAGTAGAGACCTCCTCATTTGGCCTATACTATGAAATTATCTCAGAAACTTAAGTGCCCACCCAGTTAGCTCAGTAATGCTGAACAGTATGAAACCTTGACTTGAAATAAACATTCTCTCCCCATTTTGCTGGCAGAAATAAAGGACTTCACCAAGGTTACAGTCAAATCTAAGCATTTTTCAGCTACCGCTTCAAAATACAAGCTTTTGTTCCTCCCCTAGGATAGGAAGTCATTTATTATTTTGCCCGCTCCTCTGTTCCCACGATGTTACTGAAAAAACCCCACAAAACAACCCACTCTAACTGAAAGTGAAGTATTTAAAAAGCCTTTTCAGCAGCAAGTATGCACTTCATTATTTTGACTTAGCAACCGCCTTATGGAAATTACAAATTTGGACAGAAAGGAGCACTTTTATATACGCTCCTCTTTAACTGACAAAAAAAAAAAAAAGAGGAGGACACAGCATTTCCTTTCTCCCTGCTCAGTGAAGCATCTCAGTATCTCGAGCACACCCGTGTTTTATACTTAAAGAATATTTAACAGATCCATTCCTACAAAACCTAAGCATGGGATCAAACGTCTCGGTAGGTGCTGCCACAGCCATGGCACTCCTGCTAGCCCGCAAGTGAACCATCGC
This sequence comes from Balaeniceps rex, assembly GCA_013401315.1. Lineage (NCBI taxonomy): Eukaryota > Metazoa > Chordata > Aves > Pelecaniformes > Balaenicipitidae > Balaeniceps > Balaeniceps rex. The sequence continues at coordinate 9,247 of VYZW01005926.1, read as the reverse complement.
CAGGGCCAGGGCTCGCCCGGCTCCTCCGTTCCCAGCCCCGACAGAGGCGGACGGAGGGACAGACGGACGCTCACCCACGCACTCACACACAAAACCAGCTTCTCATTCTCAGCCCGAGAAGACAACGCTGTCCCCACAGTTACCAGTCTGATCGCTGCTGCTTCCTTCCAGGCTTTCTGGGGATTAGTTGGAGGTTTTGTCCCGTCCAGGTCCCTCGGGGCTGCGGAGCCCCGCGGCGGCGATGCCGGGGGGAGCGGGCAGCCGGGCGGGAAGAAGGGGTGCCGGGAGGCCGCGACAACCGCAGCGCTTCCAGTAAACGAACCGGGGCGTTCTCGGGAGAGCCCAAGGTACGGCCGTGCCGCGGTCGGAGCGGGCGCGGACACTTGCACCAGCCTGCCCTGAGGAGCAGCAGTTCGCGATAACTAAATTACGGGTGACTCAGCCGGAGCCCTCCCCGAGCGCCTTATCGCTCGCCCGGGCCGCGGAAGTACGGACCTGGTTCCCTTTTCACACCGGCAAGCCAGACCGACTCCCGGGCGCCAGGCACTGGCGAAGCGCGGCACCGGCGGGCGCGGGGCGGGGGCGTCGGGCCGGCCCCCGCTGTTCCCCGCAGCCCCCGGTGCGTTCGGCGGCCCCGGCGGCGGCGGGCGCTGTGAGCGGCACCGAGCCGTGATTGACGGCTCCCCAACCACACCCCTCCGCAGGCCGCTCCGGCCGAGCCTCGCCGAGCCCCCGGCACGCACGCCATTTGCATGCGGTGACCTCTCCTCGCCCTCTGCCGTGGATTTCAGAACTTGACTTCCATAATTTCGCCTCCTCGCACTACAGCAAATATCAGCGGTTTCCCAAACCCACCCCGTTCCCGGACAATTCAGAGCCTACTACGTGCTGTACACGCACAATTCACTGCCGCCAGCAGACTTCCCCCCCCGTCCCACCGCGCTCCGTGAGGTTTGTGCAACAGGTCGGTGGTATAAAACGCATTTTCTAAAACAAAGAGTCAAATAGCTGTAAAGGATCGAGAGCTATTGTCAGGACAGATGGCTCGTTAACCTCCTTTTGTAAAGCGTACCCTTTAAAACAATCAGGTAATTATAGAGAGAACATTCACTTTTAACAAATTACCTCAGGCACCTTCAGCTGTACCACCGACCCAGCCAAAGGGCATAGAAGGAATGGAAATCAAGGCACACTCAGTTGACTTTTAAAGCACTGTCTAGATCAAATTTTTCTTTAACATTGTATTTGTTCTCTTTCCTGTTGGCTCAGTCTTTCAGGCTGCCTGGCCAACATTTCTCTGGTTTTGCCACAGTTATTCCAGTTGTCCAAAACAATTTTGATAGCGCTGTTCTTTCCCTCTTGTCAGCATTCATAAGCCAACATTCTGCAAACCTCTTCACAGCTATCCTATTGGCATTCGCTTTCCAGAGGCAAATATTTCTCCGCCCAACCAAACATTTAATTGATTTTGACATTAAAGATTTGATCCCTACTAGTTGTACGGTTCTTCTGTTTCGGGAGATCCTCTTCATGCGCTATTTTCATTTCACTTTAATGTTCAATCCTTTCACTCTCTTTCTCCATTTTTACCAGGACTAGTTTTAATAAGCTGCTTCTGATGTATCTACTTCAGAGCCTGACCACACAATGTTGTTGAAGTTGTAGTCCTAAACTATCTAAACGATCAATGTCAGTAATGAGCAGATCGTTCATCTTCCAGGGCCTCTATGTGTTATCAAACAAGTCACCAAAAATAAATGAAACTGGGGTATTCTCACTCCAAACAAGTTAAGCTACATCCAGTGGTGACAACAGCAGGATTAAGATCAAAATTCAAACCAATTTCACATAAATGCACAACAAATCTCGCTCCAACCTTTTCTCAATTAAGTTTTTCCCCAATTGCAATGACATTTGAGCTACTGATGAACTAGGAAAGCTAGCAAATCTTGAATAGCTGATGGCAACTCTGCTGCTGTCATTGCCAGTTGTGCAAAACCAGGTAAGTATTGAGGACAGAGAGGTACCAGAAATGTTTCAGGCACAGCGAGAGATTCCAGAATTTCACTGCCACGAGTAACGATCTATGGAGATTTCCCATAGGATGTTTCAGGACCAATCTTTCTTCAAAATATTCCTGGAGGAGAAGAAAGGAACCAAAACCCAACAGACTGTGATCCCATCTTGGACACCAAAATGCCTCACTAATATGTCCTGTGCAAGAAAAATGGCATTAAGGTGAGAATTCAGAAAGAGGAGTTGAGATACCTGGATTACACTTTCAGTTCTGGTATTCTGACCCACTTACTTCCCATGTGACCTATACTTACATTTTTGTAACGTACATCAGAGCGGTAGATATTTTTTCACAGGAAAGACTGTATAAGACTTTATCAGCTTATCAAGTGGAAGATGATACAGAAGTGCACACTATTATTTTACTCATTGCGTAAAGGAAAACGTCTTGCACCTCTATCTAAACCATACGTTCCACGGTTCAGGTAAAAACATCTAAAAGCGTGCCAAAACCTCAGATCAGTTGGCACGTAAGATGGTCTCTGTTGGCTGATTCTAAACATTTCTAAACTCAGGAAATTTTCAGGCACTGTAATTGTATAGGAAGTAATGTCATGGTTCATTGTCATGTTTTATGAATAAGAACTAGAAAAGGAGAAGTAATTTCCTTAGTAACATGACTGGGTGCTAAGTAATGGGACTGGTAGCTGGGCAGCCCCACATACCCTGTGATTAGTCTTGCATGAGTCATTACATCCTTTTATTCTGTCTTAGATGAAATTGAAAATTGGTCTTTGTCTTCACCTATGACAATTTACACAAGCCATCCTTGCACATACTCGATGCAAAGCTGTTGAAGAGAATTTGTCTGCAACCCGTAAAAACAAAGAATTCGCAGGACTGCCTACACTAGCTATGGTAGTTGTGAGTTACTTTGAATTAAGCTAGATTAGATTCCTTGTTGCAAAATTTTTCTTGTTTTCATACTTTATATCTGCTTTGGAAACGGGTTGACTGAGATGTGGGATGAAGTCTGGGAGCACCTGAAACAAGCACAGCACCTCTGTCAAGCCTCCTCCCATCAGTATTCCACGTTGACCTGCCATACCCCTTAATCATCTGTTTATCTATACGGTGTCATGCTGTCTGTGTATCACCTTGCCACAGAAATGTTAGTGATGAAGCACCATCCTTTGTGACATCAGCCTAGGGGAGGCTGAGAAACCAGCAGTGTGCTGGCCATCGCTGGCCACACATCACACACTGCTGTGGCCTTCTATGGTCACCCTTGACTTCTGCTTTCTGAAGAAGGGGAGCGCCTACAGGTGCATCTTTCCCCTTAGTGCAAAGACACCTATACAAGCAGTTATCCAAATGGATGAGTGAGGAGGAACATAACTGGGACCGACCTAGGTCCCAAGACCTGCGATGCTGTAGCTTGTGTACCTTAATCGTGCCAGGAGTTGGGTATTTGCCAGTTCTTGAGAGACCGTTTTCAAAATGTGCCTGGCTGACGGGAACAAGAGAGATGATGGGACAAAGCAAGAGGATTCATTGGAACTTTTCAGTTTGACCTTAACCATCAGAAGTCCAGTCTTCCTAAAATAACTGGGAGAAAATACATCTACTCTAGAAGCACTGCTGTGCAGCTGCAATGATAAAATGCAGAACTACACAAGATAAGGACATGGTATGCATGGATTGCTCACACAGCAGTTCTTGGAGATTTCCTGATAAACAAAACTCAAAGCAAGTTGCTACTGTAGACTTATTGTAGAAGAGAAAGGTTCCAAACAAACAAAATGCTACATTCCCTCAACTCCCACAGATGCCACCTAGAAAAAATAATGATCAGCATAACTGTTGGCTAGGAAATCAAGTTTATTTGCTGGTAATTTTCAAACTAATCAAAGACATATCAGGCCAAATTAGAATGACAATACAAAGCGAAAAATGCTCCAGTACTTGAAACCTGATAATATTTCATTTGAAAACTATGAGCTATGGCAACTGTGCTTTCTAAGGTCCGTTCCCCCCCGCCCCGCCCCGGCTGCCAACTGAAATTGGACAAGTTCAGTCAGCAGCTTAACCAGACCTCCACAATAAAGCGACCAACATCCAGCCTTGCTATTTGGTCTGCCTTGGGTCTGGAGACACAAGGTCTTTCAGAATCTCCCAAAGAGCTATCCGAGTCAGAGTCAAGAAGCCTCGTGATCCCTAGCCTCAGAAAAGTTTGCAAGCAGAGTTGTCCCATAGCTGATCATCCTGGAAATAACGCTGTAGTAAAGCAGGAGAGTTTGAGGAGTTACATAAACCTGAGCTCATTCAGTGACAAACTGGAACATGAACATGCTCTGGCTTGCTGGAGTTTCTGGCTGCAGCACATTTAATTTTTGCAGACCTAGAAGCGTACAAACTGGGTTCGTAGAATACCAGATGTCTGATCTTACTGGCTAAAAACTTTAGTTCTGACAAATCAGTATTTTCCAATAGGAATTGGTTTACTGTTAAACTCCTCTATGCTGCAGCTCACTACTGTAAGTCTTAAGTCAGAAAGAAACCAAAACTTTTGGAAGGATTTGGAAAAAAATTTTCACTGTAGCTATCAAAAGTTCTCAGAGCTACAGAATTCCATGTGTTTTGAGTCAGCTAGTATCAGCCACTGCTAGAATCAAAAAAACCTAAGTACAGCTCTTGTCAGATACAAGACAAGAAAACTGAGTATCATTAACAAAAAACAATTAGTAATTAAAAAAAATAGTAAAATATTGCACATATTCTGTGACAATAACATGTTGTGTTCCTTCCCCCCCGCCTTCAATTTGGTATTGAAAGTCATGTCAAACAACTCGTGCTGGCATAGATTAGACAGGCCTGTTTCAGAAGTTTGAACTACATGGGTAAAAGTGCACTAAACCCAGTTTTCTTTTGTTGACTAGTTTTGGTAAATGACATATTAAATTGGAAGACAATACCAGAAAGAAGATAGACAAGGTTTTATGGGTTCCTTTTTACCAGGGGGTCTATGTTCCTCTCTTTGCTTCTAGCAGTGGAAGAGCTGTTACTATGGAGCTAAGATTTCCTTGTAAGCTTCTGTTTTTCCACGTTTCTGTAAAAAGTCTCAAACACAAGAGAATTAACAGCCTCTCTTTGCATGTGACAGATGCTGGGGAGTTTTTCATTTAGAACATAACTGATGTAGAGACAAGGATAAACACAAGGTCAGAAAGCAGCAATAAACAAATTTGGAACTTCCAGCAGATGAAATGGTACAGCCGGAGGTGTATGTTTACAACTTTGTAACAGCATCTACATTTCTGACCTCCTCAAAGAGAAATGGCAAAAACCTTCACATCCTTGTATCTCTCAGTGAGAGCAAAATAGACCACACAGGCAGCAATACCACCTCTAACTATTATGCAGATCAAAGTGTTCAAAGCAGCCTCCTCTCCATCTATTGGCAAAGCTACCGGAATACTTGAGCGCTAGTCTGGAATCTGCCAGGTTGACACTACATACCACTGCTCCAAAGCACTCTGGTTGTGTTTGTAATGTTTCAAAGAGAAGCAAAAAACACCAGAATGAGTAAAAGGGCTTTCTCTGAGAGTGACAAAGGCAAGATATTTGGGTTTGACAAGGCAAAACCAGTTATGGCTTTATGCTAATTATTTTGGCCATCTAATAAAAACACATGCGGGTGTCCCTCAGTTATTTTACACCTTCTTTGAAGATGGACTTGTCTCTATTTATATTGTCCCAAGCGCAAGCAAGGATCTGTACTGCTTGCTCATCTTCCTTCTTAATAAGCACATATCTTCAGTCTTCTATATAACGAATGACAAGGAGAAGACCCACATGGCAAGAAAGCACTTCATATTTAACTTCACACTGCTGCAGCACGGCAAGAAATACAACATATACAGAAATGGTTATTTAATAATTTAAATGCAAAATCTCTTTACCCCACCAAAAGCAGGAAGTTATGGAATACTAATTGCATTTAATCTAATCCAGGTTTTGCATATTATGTTATATTCACCCACAATAAATTATGTCAATGCATATATTTTATTTAAATCCATTAAGGCTGGGCTTCTTTGTATGACAAATAAAATTATAAAAGATCTAAAGATATATCCTATTAAAACTGCAATTTCTCTGTGTAAGAAAACCCGTACAAGACAAAGAGCAAAGATTCTTTATACCTTTAGCCTCTCAAAGGAAAACACTCTAAAGAGTTAATGAAATCACATTAAGCCATAAAATGCTATTAATCAGAATTCAGCTTAGTAAAAGAAGGCACTGGAAAAGCAAAGTTCTAGCTCTTAGAACACCTCATTAGGAAAACCTTCTTGTCACTTAGCTTTCTATGTATCTTTCCACTTGTAACTCAAAAAACGTTACATAGAAAAGTACATCAAGAATACTTACAAATGTACACAAGCGTTTTAATAGTCAAGTGATACAAAGCTTTCCAAAATAATTCTATATTAAAATTCATGGTTATAAAGGAACCAAGAACTATCTTCCATGTCTGGCAATATCCAAGGTATTTTTCTATTATATCAAAATAGACATTTGCATGTACATGTTTACATTACCCTCTCTACAGGTAACACTTCTACTGCACTGAAGGAGCTGCTCACAACATGGTGGGATTCCTCAACACATCTGAAGCATGATTTATTCTTTTACTATAGGTCATAAGAAATCATAGCAAAACCACACTCCTAAAGGCTGTAGCACGATACGGTAACATGATTAAATATCACTCTGTCCCAATCCCACATAGCATCAAACCCTGCTTTAGTTGTATGAGAGGATACAGAGAAAACCACGGTTCCTTCCTGGAGCCCTACTCTCTAAGTACTGGGCTATAGCTTTCAGGATGTCTGTCTTGAACTGCTGATCGTCACAGGGCAGACTGCTATGCCTCATGCTCTGGGAAGGAAGACCTTTTTGTGTTATACAGAAGTCAGATTACACCTAATTTGCCATCAGTTTCTCTCATACCCGAAGAAGCTACTTCTAGAAGAGGGTATGTTATTTCCTGGCTTCTTTGCAATGCCAAACAAACATTTCTAAGACTACAAAAAGGTGCTAGATAGCAGCCGAAAACATTCCTGTAAGCATAGAGAGAAGCACAGCCCATATTTTGCTTTACTTGGGAGTGGTTCAGTACCCGAATTTTGGGTGCATCTTGATTCCATATTGGGACAAGCCCAGGCAAGCTGCAGGCCCCACCCTCTGACTCTGCAATGTGCCTGGAACAGAAAACAAAAGGTACATCTCAAAGGAGCCACAGCAGGCTATGAATACACGAATGGATACTGGCCTAG